>JACEIK010000129.1:12019-24553 GCA_018107945.1 Datura stramonium | reverse complement strand
ATCTTGTTGAACATTTGTTTGAACTTTACTAAGTTTTATAATTTGGAAGTATATTGTTATGCATATTATTTTTATGCTTGTTCTGGTTGCATTTTTAACACTTGCTCCAGGGGTATCAAAGTGGCGGGTCGAGGATCTTACCGAGTTACATGTATATATATCTCACTCCTTACTTGCATGTCTATGCAGATTCTATTACGGGAAGTGAGACTAGTGGCCGACGAGTCTGTTTGTGTAGATTCTGTTGCTGAGGTGAGCCTTCACATAGATTCGTGGAGGCCATCATTTCAGCTTTATCTACTCTTTATATATATATTTTTTTCTTAGGGTTTGCGTTCTCGATAGCTAAACTCATGTAACTCTATTAGATGCTGCATGGTCTTAGTGTAGGATTTGGTCTAGAGATACACTACTTAAACGGTCGTGTGCTTATGAATTGAGACTTGATTTTGGTTGGACAATCATTTCATTTTTATGACTATTGATGTGTTTGGAGTGGCATATATTGTATTTCAATGCTTATATAAAAGGTTAAGTGTTTGGAAAATAGGTTCGCCTGGTTGTGGTGTTAGCGGGTGCCGGTCACGTCTAGGGCGTATTTTGGGACGTGACAAAGTTGGTATCAGAGCTTAGGCTTTAAGTCCCAGGTCATGGAGCAGTATTTAGTAGAGTCTTGTTCATGGGTATGTAGGCACCCATACTTATGACCTCGAGGATACCAAACATTTAGGATGTTTTCTCTTATTTTATTCTTTATTCATGCATTGGATTGATTCAAGTCTAATATTGAAATATTTATTTCGCAGATGATTTAGAGACATGCATCTTAATCTGCTAGTTGATAAAAGGCATCGGTTGGACAGAGTGCGGGGCATGGTACTACCCCCGGTGGTAGTCGAGTTGGGCCCATCAAACAAGGGCTCAGACTAGGGCACAGGCCAATCCTCAGCCTGAAATTATGAATGGGAGTCAGCCCCGAGTTGCTACTCTAGAGAGACTATAGGAACAAGTTGTTCAAGATGCTCCATCAACAATGCCAGTTGTTGTACCTATTATTTCCTTGCCTACAAATGTAGTAATGAGATTGTTGAATATGTTAGAGGCACTGGTGCCTAGTCATGGTGGACTTCCAGTTTCTCAAACTACTTCACAAGCGCAAACACAAGTTTAGTTGAATGTTGCAGCTGCACGGACACCCCAGTTGACCCCTCAGCTGATTGTTCATTCAGTTGCAACTACTGGGTAGTCAAAAGATCTTAAGAATTTCATGGATATTAAGCCACCCGAGTTCGATGTGATGCCAACTTCTATTGAGCCTCAGAAGTTCATTGATCGTTGTGAAAAGATACTGACTACATTAGGGTTGAAGGAGACTCGAGGTGTGGAATTTACCACTTTCCTATTCTCAGGGTATGCAGAGGCATGGTAGACTTCAGTTTAGAGAGGTATATAAGTAGGGTTACCACGTATCACTTGGTCAGAGTTTTCAACAATGTTTAAGGACCGGTTCATTCCCTTGAGCAAACAAAACGACATGAGAAGTCAATTTAATAACCTACGCCAGGGAGCTATGACATTTATAGATTATGAGGCTAAGTTCACTAAATTATCTAGGTATGTTCCATTTTTAGTTGAAGACCCGAGGGAGAAGGTGAGACGATCCGTGGATGGACTTGAGCATCATTATCGTGGTTCTGTGATACGAGATGTGCGAAGTGGTACCTATTTAGACGTAGTTGACACTGCCCTCCATTGTGAGTCCTACTTAGAAATGGAAAAAGCTGAGCGATAAAGAAAAAGGGAACATAACACGGGCAATTTTAGTGGTGCTCTATCTGGGGGAAAGAATGGCCATCATCATGGGTAATCTAGGCCTACGCAGTCAAAGTCAGTGGTACAATCTTCGAGAGGTGATAATCTAGCTAGACAGGGTTAACAACAATCTAGAGAAAGGGTAACCACTCATATGAGTCAAGTCTATATCAGAAGTTTCCTAATTGTGGTAGGCATCACGGTGGTCGTTGCTGGTCCTTGTTTTACTTTTGGCTAAAAGAGTTGAAAATAGAAATCGGTTGGAGCTCTAAATTTTAACTCTAATCTCTAAATTTAGAGTTAGAGTGAAAAAATAGAGATGGATTGGAGATGCCCTTACATGAACGTAAAATATCTCGCCGTGATGATATTTTTACATCTTTGATTGATTTTTGGGATTTCACAAAAAAAGAAAAAACCAAAAAATATTTTTATCCCTAAATATTATCCTAAGGGGAAATTTGGTACTATTCAGGCTACAACACATCTGCAAGGAATTGCTACATGTACACCTTCTTAGGCTCAGCTAGCTAGGGCCGCTCAACAAGGTGCTCGTGGATAGGGTCGACAAGGTGCACAGGTTGCTCAGGGAGCAGGTGGACCACCGAGATTCTTCACTATGGGAAGACAGGATATCGAGGCATTTAATGCAGTAGTCACAAGTATTATCATTGTCAATTCTCATGGGGAACATTCTCTTATTGATCCTGGTTCTATGTATTCGTGTGTATCTCCATCTTTTGCTATATTCTTAGAATGAAGAGTTGAGTATCTTATTGTTCCATATATGGTTATGACCCCAGTGGGGAGGACTTTGGCAGTGGATAGAGTTTATAAAGACTGTATGATATCTATTCAAGATACGGACACTGTAGTTGATCTACTAGAGTTACCCATGTCTGACTTTGATGTGATTATGGGTATGGATTGGTTTTCATCATGTTATGCTTAGTTGATTGCTACGCTAAGCTTATACGTTTTAATTTTCCTAGAGAACCACCTTTAGCGTGGAAAGGCTTGACTCCCGTGACCAGAGGAAAGATAATATCTTATGTAAAGGCACGTCGAATAATTAATCATAGGTGTTTGGGTTTTATTTCTACCATTCATGATACTCGAGGAGAGGATGTTACTATTGACAGTGTTCCTATCGTTCGAGAATTTGTTGATGTATTTCCAGAAGATTTGCCTAGGCTACCCCCAATAAGAGAAATTGAGTTCAGCATTGATTTAGTCCCAGGAACTCAACCTATTTCTATTCCTTCATACCGTATGGCTCCAGTTGAGTTGAGAGAATTGAAGGTTCAACTCCAAGCGCTACTTGATAAGAGGTTCATCAGGCCTAGTGTATCGCCTTGGGGTGCACCTGTGTTATTTGTGAAAAAGAAAGATGGTACAATGAGAATGTGCATTGATGTAATGCCCCGGAAGCCCTAAGATCAGACCCGAGAGTTGAAATGGAGAAAACTGGACATTTTGCACCAAATCACAAAACGGGTCGTTACTGGACCCGTGGGGTTGACCACGAGTCGTTAGCTGACTCGTGGTGAAGAACTACCTTAATTTTTGGAATTTGTGATTTGAAGTAACCAAGGGCATGACCATGAGTCGTGGTCAGACCCCACGACTCGTTGAGCCAGTCGTGGTCAGGGTTGGAGAAGAGTCAAGGACTATTTGGCAGTGGAGATCACGAAAGGTGACCACAAGTCATTGTCACTAATGACGATCTGTTAGGTCCCTCGTGTGGATGCTTTGAGAAAAAGTGGCAGTGCACTTGATGACTGGAGGCCACGAGTCGTGGTCAAAGGTGACAACTCGTCCAGTCCCTCGTGAGGAGTGGAAGTCTATTTTTCCCTGCGAGTTTATTAAGGGCTTTTCTGTAATTCCTATGATCCTAAGGCCTAAAAAACGTTGTTTTAAGTTATGAGTAATGGGTTTTAAGAGGAGAAAATTTATTATAAGCTATTCCTATTCATGCATGCAAGAGTAGAAGTCTAGGGAGGGTGATCAAGGAAAATTCTTCAAGGTTCTTCATCAATTCTTCCTTGGGCAACTAGAGAAGTTATAGAATCAGATCCCTTCAAGTATGTAGGGTTATGAATGAGTGAATTTTTTCACACCCCATGCCCAATCCCTCTCTAATTTATGAAAATCTATGCGTTGATTCTATGGGGTTTTAACCCGGTGCATGAATTCTCTACCTCAACATCAAGAGTATGATCTAAGTATGTTTTAATTGATGAATTATGATTCATGGGCACGTTTTATCATACTTTCAATTACTAATCATGTTTACTAGTTTTACAAATTATGATGCCCATTCATGAAGGATTTATATGTTGAGATTTGTGATGTATGATCAATTATGATGAATTATTGATGAGAAAAGCATGTTTTCTAGATACCCATATTTATGATCATGTTTTCAAGTGAATCTAGTTATTTTCAAGCATGTTAAGTATTGGGAAAGCTCATATGTTCAAGTATGATTTATGATTCATGTTACTTAGCTTACCACATGGTTTTTGAGTCTAGACTCCTATTTTTACTCAGCTTGTGGTATGGGTTGAGCCAAGGCTTCTCATGTATGATTTCATATTTTTTATATATATGATTATTCAGCTTCATCTCTAGACGATGGTCAACTTCATTGAAAAACAATGGAGAGCATATGCATATTTTTGGGAGTAGTGTCTAGCACCGAGTATGCTATGGGTCAGTCAACCCTAAGCCTCAAAACTACGAGCTAACGTAGGTATGTTCAGATTATCTAGGACCTCCTTCATGAGATTCCACCGTCCCAAGGGGCCTTTAGCTTGATATCAATATCATGGTAGCATCTCTAGCCATGACAAAGCTTTAGACGATTCTGCCCACTTGAGTGTAATAGTCGGGACCACGTAAGCTCTATCATGGTAATGTTGGTTATATGACGAGTCTCCCATTGTTCCTCATGTTTAAGTTATGCATGTTTATCAATCATGTTTCATGTCTAAAACAAGTTTGACCAAGTATTCAGTCTTTAATTATGATATACAGTTGTCAGCTTTGGGTCATTCGATTCAGTTACGATATTCATTTATGATCAGATCATGATTTCAGAAAAATAGCATGCCAGCCTTACTCTCAGAATCTTATCTTGATTATGTTTTACATTATGCATGTTTAACGATTTTACTTACTTAAGAAGTTTTACTTGCCTTGCATACTCGATACATTCCACGTACTGACTGCATACTCTTTGCGGTATCATTTCATGATATAATCCCCGGTACTCAGATTCAACCTCTTCCTTAGCCAGCCTTTTAGAGTTAGCATCCCACATCTGTTGGCGAGTCCTCATGTCCTGAGGACCATGCTTTATCAGTTTTATTTATATATTCTGTATCAGACTTAGAGAGTTAGTTGGGGTCTTGTCCCATTAACTCATTAGTATTATAGGCTTTTCAGAAATAGAATGTAATCAACTTTACATTCGTGTATATTTCTGATGTTATGCTTATTTCAGACTTCCTCTAAGTTTATCATGTTGATCTCCTTCTTTTATGATTGAGTTAGATGTTATGTTCATGTCATGGGTCGACTTGGAGTACCCAGGGTTCCTTGACCCATGTCTTGATCCGGACCTATGTTCGGGTCATGCAAACTTGGTATCAGAGCATTAGGTGTTGAAGTGTTCTGGGGTGTCTGAATGTTGCGTTAAGTAGAGTATTTTTCATGGGTGTGAAGCGCGCCACACTTATGACAAAGACGCTCCAAAAAATTTAGAAAATGTTCCCTTCTTTCATGAGCTATGTCACGCGATAAATTGTCTCTCTATCCTTCTAACTCGTGCTATATACATTTGAAGAAATCATGCCTCCCCACAGAGTGAACGACAGGAGAAATGGAAAAGGTAATGGCCATGAGGAGGGAAACAGTGACGGGCACCAACAAGCCCCACCAGTTCATGAGAAGCACGCACCAGAGCCAGCTGCCCATGCTGAATTCAGGGCAGCCATTCAGATGTTAACATAGGCCTTGAATGCTCAGGTCAACCAATAGGCAGTGGCGCATTTCCCTCAGAACAGGAATGCGGCGGCAGCTAGAGTTAGAGTCTTCATGAGGATGAACCCTCCGGAGTTCACGGGGTCAAGGGTGGACGAGGATCCATACTAGTTCATCGAAGAGATTCTAAAGATCACCCAGGTCATGGGGGTGACTAATGGAGAGTGCATTGACTTAGTCTCTTATCAGTTGAAAGAGGTTTCACATATTTGGTTCAAGCAGTTGGAAGATAGTAGGGCGACGGGAGCAGGCCCTATTAGTTGGGATGAGTTCATGTTGCTTTTCTAGATTGGTTCTTCCCTCATGAGATGAGGGAGCTAAAAGCGGCCGAGTTTGTGAATCTAAAGCAGGGTAACATGAAAGTTCAGGAGTATGCCTTGGAGTTCACCCATTTGTCTAAGTATGCACCATAACTTGTGGTGGATCAGAGGGCTCAAGTGAGGCCGATTTGTACATGGAGTGGTGGACTACCTGGATAAGGATTGCAGGACCACCATGCTTTATCAGGATATGGATTACTCTCAGATAGTGTTGTACCCCCAACATATGGAGGCAGCATATCATAGAGGAAGAGAGGCCAAGAGGGCCAGGATAGATAGTTATGGGTTCTCGCAGCAGAGGACATGTGGTGGGCACCGTCAGCAGTCCCACCAGAGATCATCGACCCCAGCATCTTCAGCCATGAGTGTGCCATCCAGACCTAGGCACAATCAGAGGGGACGAGCATCAGGCTCCAAGGGTCAGAGCAGCAGGCCCGCAGATTCTAGTATTCCAATTTATGACTGGTGTGGCCGGAGGCACATGGGTCAATGTTTGGTGGGCACAAGTGCTTGCTTTAGGTGTTGGAAGCTCGGGCACATGCTTAGAGACTACCCAGCAGCTAGACAGGGCCATGATAGGGGCCGAAGCCCAGCTTCTAGTTCAGTAGCTCCACCAGTATACCCATCTTAACAGGGCACATCTACTAGTGTGGGTGGCGGACAGCGCCAGAACAGATTCTATACCCTAGCACCCCGTTAGGAGCAAGAGGATTCCCCAGATGTAGTCACTAGTATGATACGAGTTTTCCACCTTGATGTTAATGCTTTGTTAGACCCAGGGGATACTTTGTCCTTCTTTACACCTTATTTTTCTAGTAGCTTCGAAGTCAGTCCTGAAATCGTATCAGAACCCTTCTCAGTCTCTACTCCAGTTGGTGATTCAGTTATAGCTAGACAGGTGTATAAAAATTGTCCGATCTCAGTCCTTCAGAAAATCACCTCAGCAGATCTAGTAGAGTTAGTCATGACTGATTTTGATGTTATTCTCAGCATGGATTGGCTATTTGCATGTTATGCCTCAGTTAATTGTAGAACCCGTGCAGTAGAATTCTAATTTCCGAGTGAGCCAGTCTTAGAATGGAAGGGTAGTTTAGCTGTTCCTGTAGGTCGTTTCATTTCCTACCTTAAGGCTAGAAAGATGATCTCCAAAGGTTATGTGCAATATATATTTAGGGTTAAGGATGCTACGTTCGAAACCCCGACTATTCAGTCAGTCCCAGTAGTATGTGAGTATCCAGAAGTGTTCCCTGATGATCTACCGGGTATTCCTCCCGAAATGGAAATTGATTTTGGTATTGACCTCCTACCTGACACTGAACCTATATTATTCCTCCTTACAAAATGTCTCTAGCCGAGCTAAAAGAGTTGAAAGAGCAGTTGAAGGACCTTCTAGACAAGGGTTTCATCAGACTTAGCAAGTCTCCATTGGGTGCACCAGTTCTATTTGTCTGAAAGAAGGATTGTTCCCTTAGGATGTGCATTGACTATTGGCAATTAAACAAAGTCACCATCAAGAATAGGTATCCTCTCCTCAAGATTTATGACTTATTTGACCAGCTTTAGGGTGCCAAGTTCTTCTCCAAGATAGACCTTAGATCCGGGTACCATCAACTCAAGGTTCGAGAGAGTGAGATTATAAAAACAGCTTTCAGAACTCGGTATGGTCACTATGAGTTTGTAGTTATGTCTTTTGGACTAACAAATGCTCCTATAACTTTTATAGATCTGATGAAGAGGGTGTTCAATCCGTATCTAGACATGTTCGCGATTATGTTCATTGATGACATCCTTATATACTCTCGAAGTGAGGAGGAGCATGCCGCTCATTTCAGAGTGGTGTTACAGACTTTAAAGGATCGTCAATTGTATGAAAAATTCAACAAATGTGAGTTTTGGTTAAATTCTGTGGCGTTCTTGGGTCATGTGGTGTCTAGTAAGAGTGTGCAAGTAGACTCGCAAAAGATAGAGGGGGTGAAGAATAGGCCCAGATCGGTGATTCCTTCAGATATCAGGAGTTTCTTGGGCTTAGCTGGCTACTATCAGAGGTTTGTTGAGGGTTTTTTTCTATTGCAGCACCGTTGAGTAAACTGACCCATAAGAAGGTAAAGTTCCAATGGTCGAAGGCTTATGAGAAGAGCTTCCAAGAGTTGAAGGCTCGACTCACCTCAGCACCGGTGTTGACCCTACCCAAGGGCACAGATGGGTTTATGGTTTATTTTGATGCTTCAAGGATTGTACTTGGATGTGTATTGATGCTTGGAAAAGTTATAGCTTATGCTTCTAGACAATTGAAAATGCATGAAAAGAATTACCCGACTCATGATCTTGAATTGGCAGCGGTTGTATTTGCCTTGAAAATATGGAGACACTATTTTTATGGGGTCCACGTAGATGTGTTTATGGACCACAAGAGCCTACAATATGTGTTTACTCAGAAGGATCTTAATCTGCGTCAAAGGAGGTGGTTGGAGCTACTCAAGGATTGTGATATGAGTGTCTATACCACCCAGTCAAAGCCAATGTAGTAACGGACGCTCTTAGTAGACTATTTATGGAGAGTGTGTCCCATGTAGAGGAGGAGAAGAAGGAATTGGTGAAAGATGTTCCTAGACTTGCACGGTTGGGAGTTCGTTTGGTCAACTTGATAAGTGGTAGAATAATTGTTCGTAATGGGACAGAATCATCCTTGGTGACTGATGTAAAAGCTAGGCAAGACGAGGACCCTATCTTGGTGAAATTGAAGGAAGCTATTCAAAATCAGAAGGTAAAGGTCTTCTCCAAAGGAGGGCATGGTGTGCTTCGATACCAGGGTCAGTTATGTGTTTCGGATGTTGATGATTTGGGAGATCGGATGTCGCAAGAGGTTCAAGGATCCAGATATTCTATACATACATATTCCACCAAGATGTACTGTGACCTACGGGAAGTCTATTAGTGGAATATGAAGAAGGAATAGCCGAATTTGTGGCTAAGTCTCCAAAGTGTCAACAGGTGAAGGTTAACCATCAAAGACCCGAAGGTGTGCTCCAAGATATTAGCATCCCTACTTGGAAGTGGGAAGAGATCAACATGGACTTCAATATAGGTTTGCCTCGCATTTGCAGACAGTATGACTCCATTTGGGTTGTTGTGGACAGGTTGACCAAAGCAGCTCATTTCTTAATGGTCAAAACTATCGATTTAGCAGAGGATTATGCTAAGTTATACATTCGGGAGTTGGTTCGGTTGCATGGAGTTCCCTTGTCCCTCATATCAAATAGAGGTACTCAGTTTACCTCTCAGTTTTAGAGATCTTTTCAAAAGGGATTTGTACTCAAATCAAGCTTAGCACAGTGTTTCACCCGCAAACAGATGGTCAGGCGGAGCAGCCTATTCAGACTCTTGAGGATATGTTCAGAGCCTGTGTTATTGATTTCAAGGGTAGTTGGTATGATCATTTGCCTCTCATTGAGTTTGCATACAACAACATCTACCATTCTAGCTTTCAGATGGCTCCATTCGAGGCTCTCTATGAGCGGAGATGTAGATCGCCTATCAGTTGGTTCAAAGTTGGTGAGGCTACCTTGATAGGTCCGGATTCAATCCATGAGGCTATGAAGAAAGTTTAGTTGATAAAGGAAAGCTTGAAAACAACTCAAAGTTGCCAAAAGTCCTACGCGGATGTGAGGAGAAGGGAACTTGAGTTTGAAGTTGATAATTGGGTGTTTCTGAAGGTGTCTCCCATGAAGGGAGTGATGAGGTTCATAAAGAAAGGAAAACTCAATCCCCTCTATGTTGGCCCGTACCAGATTTTGAGACGTGTTGGCAAGGTGGCTTATAAATTAGACCTACCCTCAGAGTTAGCTTCAGTTCATCCCATCTTCCATATATCGCTCTTAAAGAAGTGTTTGGGTGATCCAGCTCTAGTTGTCCCGGTGGACAGTGTCGGTGTGAAGGACAACCTTAGTTATGAGGAGGTTCCGATTGAAATACTGGATCAACAGGTTCGAAGGCTAAGAAACAAGGAGGAAGATTCAGTTAAAGTTTTATGGAGGAATCAGCATGTGGAGGGAGCTACGTGGGAAGCCAAGGAAGATATGATGGCTAGATACCCATATTTATTCTCTACCAGCTCAGTTCCAGCTTAAGGTATCAGTTTTTGCCCTAAAACTCTATTCAGTTTTATGTTCAACTCATGTGGCCAAGTTTCGTTTATGTCAAGGTATGTGTGTATGGTTTGTGAATTCAGTTCAACCATGTAGTTTAGTTTGGGCGGTAGTCATTCTGTCAGTTTTCAACTTAAATGATTAGTATTTTGAATATGATAATTGCATTTCTCTGGGTTTCTATATGTTTTCCAACGCGGATGAATGTTCTCATGAGGGAGATATTGTAATGCCTCGGAAGCCTAAGATCAGACCCGAGAGTTGAAATGGAGAAAACTGGACATTCTGCACCAGATCATAGAACAGGTCGTTACTGGACCTGTGGGGTTGACCACAAGTAGTTAGGTGAATCGTGGTGAAGTACTTGCCTTAAGTTTTGGAATTTGTAATTTGAAGTCACCACAGGCATGACCACAAGTCGTGGTCAGACCCCACGACTCGTTGAGTCAGCCGTGGTCAGGGTTGGACAAGGATCAGGGACTTTTGGGCAGTGAAGATCATGGGACGTAACCACGAGTCGTGGTCACCAATGATGATCCATTAGGTCCCTCGTGGGGACCCTTTGAGGAAAAGTGGCAGTGCACTCGACGACTGGACGCCACGAGTCGTTGTCCAAGGTGACGACTCGTCCGGTCCCTCGTGAGGACTGGCAGTCTATTTTTGTCTGCGAGTTTATTAAGGGCTTTTCTATAATATCTATGATCCTAAGGCCTAAACTACGTCATTTTAAGATATGAATAATGGGTTTTAAGAGGGAAAAATTTATTCTAAGTTATTCCTATTCATGCATGGAAGAGTAGAAGTCTAGGAAGGGTGATCAAGGCTAGTTCTTCAAGGTTCTTCATCAATGCTTCCTTGGGCAACCAGAGAAGTTATAGAATCAGATCCCTTCAGGTACGTAGGGTTATGAAATGGGTGAATTTGTTCACACCCATGTCCAATCCCTCTCTAATTCATGAAAATCTATGAGTTGATTCTATGGGGGTTTTAACTCAATGCATGAATTCTCTAAGTCAACATCATGGATATAATCTAGGTATGTTTTAATTGATGAATTATGATTCATAGGCACGTTTTATCATGTTTTCAATTACTAATCATGTTTACTAGTTTTACAAATTATGATGCCCATTCATGAAGGATTTATGAGAAGTTGAGATTTGTGATGTATGATTAATTATGATTAATTATGATGAATTATTGATGAGAAAAGCATGTTTTCAAGCTACCCATATTTATGATCACGTTTTCAAGTGAATCTAGTTATTTTCAAGCATGTTAAGTATTGGGAAAGCCCATATGTTCAAGTATGATTTATGATTCATGTTACTTAGCTTATCACATGGTTTTGGAGTACAGACTCCCAATTTAGTCATCTTGTGGTATGGTTTGAGCCAAGGCCCCTCATGTATGATTTCATATTTGTTATATATGTGATTATACAACTTCGTCTCTAGATGATGGTCAGCTTTGTTGAAAAATGATGGAGCGCATATGCATATTTTTAGGAGTAGTGTCTAGCACCGAGTATGCTATGGGTAAGTCAAACCTAAGCCTCAGAATTACGAGCCAACGTAGGTATGTTCAGATTCTCTGGGACCTCCTTCGTAAGCTTCCCCCTACCCAAAGGTATCCTTTAGCTTGATATCGATATCTGGTAGCGTCTCTATCCCTGGCAAGGCTTTAGACGGCTCTGCCCACTTGAGTGTAATAGTTGTGACCATATAATCTCTATCGTGGTAATGTCAGTTATATGACGAGTCTCCCATTGTTCCTCATGTTTCAGTTATGCATGTGTATCAATCATGTTACATGTCTAAAGTAGGTTTGACCCTATGTTCAGTCTTTACTCATGTTACTCGTCTAAAGTAGGTTTGACCCAATATTAAACGCTTGTATTGTATTCACTTCATCTTTAATGTTTCTTAATGGTGCGAAACGTTAGAACATGCCTGAATTCTTTACTTGCTTGAGTCTAGAGAGGTAGAGATCAGGAAAAGAAAATTAAAACAAAGCCTTGATCTTGATGATAATTGTATTAACTTGAGTTGTTGTCGCAGGATAGTTAAATTTTGAACAAATTGATAACGGTTAAATTGAGATCACTCATGAAACTTGACCCGGTGATTGAGTATAGTCATCCAATAGGGACGAACCAGTCGTTTGGATGAACCTTAGTTATTAGTTCTACAAGTAAAGTATCGGGATAG
>JACEIK010000128.1:563601-574456 GCA_018107945.1 Datura stramonium | reverse complement strand
TTAGTATTGGTTTTAGAATCACTTTGTGCAACCCTAGCTTGTTAATCCACCATGGTTCCCACAACCCTAGCTATGGAGGTTTTAGCCTCTCATAGTTGTAGGTTATGAATTGTGTTCATTGTTGAAGACATAAAACAATACTTACAAAGATGATTGAGAAAAAATGATTCCTTCAATTAATCTGTGAAATCTTGAATAACAAGTAGCAAGAATAATATGAATTCAAGAAAATATTGACAACAAGGTTGAACCAACTCAATTCTCTCTTTCAATGAAGTAAATTTGCTTACTACAATATTTTTCTACTAAAATTAAGTCTATTTGACGTCCTTCCTGAAAAATAAAACATAAAAAGTTTTTATAGAGACACAAGAATCTTTTTCCTAAACTAACAGGATTGCTTTCCATATCTTTCGCTGAGCTTGTCACGGGTCCTCCTACAACTCGTAGGGGCTTCTCATGGACTGTGGCATCAACTCGTGGCTTGAAGTATTGGCTGAATTTTAGCAAAGTATTGGGCCAAGGTACGATTCGTACCTACATCCTACGACTCGTGCATTGCACCCGTGGCTTGATCCTGATACTTTGAACTTTGTCTGAACTTCACCACGACCGCTATTGTACAACTCATACCTTCATCTCGCGGGTCGTAAGGTACTCTCGTACTGAGAATCAGCCTCCTGTGCAATTATTCTAGATTTCATCACGACTGGCCTACCACGACTCGTACCATCATGGTACGGTCCGTGACAAGTCTCATGGGATCAGTCTTCCAGGTTAAACTTTCACCTTCTTATCAAGACCCTCAAGACGACTCATAGGTCCATCCTATGGATCGTACTGTGGACTGCACTTTTTGCCCTTTTCTGCACACTTTTAGCTTCCTTTTGTAATTTATTGTTCCAACACCCATTTATCCTGAAATCAAAGGAAAAGTGCCTCATATCCACATAAATACACCTAAGTCCATGTTATTTTCTTAGTTTTGAGCGTCAATAGTGCTATAAATCCACAGCACATCACTTATCATACGTTTTAGAGTCAAGACTTCCACTACAACTTATGATATGTTTTGGAGTCAATACTCCTCATGTTAAAATTTCAAACTATGCATGTAGTTATGATTTTAGCTTTGTTGAAAAATGATGGGAGCACTATGCGTGTTTTTTGGAGCAGTGTCTAGCACCGAGCAGGCTTGGGGTTCCAAGGTTCCCTGGTCTCAAAATAACTCACCAACATAGGTTTTCATATATACTTGGGGTCTCTAAAGAGAGCTTTTCCCACCCACAAGGGGCCTTCAGCTTGGTATCAACATCATGCTGGCGTCCTTAGCCTTGGCAAGATTTTGGACGGTTCTGCCCACTTGAGTGTAATAGTTGGGGCATCACATAAGCTCTATCCTGATAGAGTTAGTTATATGATGAGTATCCCATTGTCCCTCATGATTTCAGTTATGCATGATTATGATTTATGATATTATGTTTTCAACAGGTTTGATCCAATGTTTAGTTTATAAGCTTTTGCTCATGATTTCAGTTATGGCAAGCCATATGATTCTATTTTCAGCTTTGGGTCATTCTACTCAGATATGAAGTTCAGTTTATGACTATACATGTTTCCAAATATCAGCAAGCAGTCCTTACTCTCGGGATCTTATGACTTATGTTATATGCATTATTTCAGTTATACTTACTCAACCTGTTTTACTTATCTTGCATACTCAGTATATTCCAAGTACTGGCCATATATTCTATGATGTATCATTTCATGATACAAGTTCAAATGTTCATACTTAGTCCCACCGTTAGCCAGTCTAGGCAGCCCAGTCCATATCAGAGCCTTAGGTTTTAAAGTGTCCTAGGGTGTCTGCAAGCCGCGTTAAGTAGAGTCTTTTTTATGGGTGTAAAGCGCGCTACACTTATGATGAAGAGGCTATGAAACATTTTAGGAAATTTTCCTTCTTTCATGATCTATGTCATGTGATGAAGTATCTCTTTATCCTTCTAACTCATGCTATACACATTTGCAGAATCATGCCTCCACACCGTGTAAATGGTAGAAGAAAAGGAAATGGAAATGGCCATGAAGATGGCAATGGAGATGGGTAACGGCAAGCCCCGCCCGCACTAGCAGGTCCTTTGCCCGAACAGGTCTCTCATGCTGAGTTTAGAGCGAAATTTCAGATCTTGTCCCAGGCATTGACTGCTCAGGTCAACCAGCAGGTGGTGGCCCATGTCCCTCAAGATGGGAACGTAGCTGCAGCTCAAGTTCGGGACTTTCTCAGGATTAACACCTGAGTTCCTTGGGTCAAAAGTGGATGAGGACCCGTATGAGTTTCTTGAGGAGGTACAAAAGATCACCCAGATTATGGGGGTGACAGGAGAAGAGAGCGCAGACATAGCCTCCTATCAGCTGAAGGGGTTGCTTATATTTGATACCATCAGTGGTGGGACAGTAGAGCAGTGGGAACATTTCCCGTGAGCTGGGATGAGTTCATGATGATCTTCTTAGACAGATTCTTCCCTAGGGAGTTGAGGGAGGCAAAGGTGGCAGAGTTCGTCAGCTGGAGGAAAAGTGATATGACTGTCCAGGAGTATGCCTTAGAATTTACCCGATTGTCCAAGTATGCACTGGAGATGGTTGCGGATCGGAGAGCCCATATGAACAAATTTGTATATAGAGTGTCAGATTCGCTGGTCAAGGAGTGTAGGACCGCAATGCTGAATAGTGATCTAGAATTCTCTCGATTGGTTATATACGCCCAATAGATAGAGGTGGATCAAATAAAGGAAAGGGAGAGAGACGCCAAGAGGGCCAAGATAGGAAGCTTTGGGTTTTCCCAGCAGAGGTCTAGTGGTGGACATCGTCAGCAGTCCCACCAGAGGTCATAATGCCTAGCACCGCCATCAGCCAGCATGCCATCCGGATCTAGGCGTGAGTAGAGGGGACGGGCATCAGGCTCTCGAGGTCAGGGGAGCATGTCAGCAGAGCCTAGCATTCCAATTTGTAGCAGGTGTGGTAGGAGGCACACCGGAGAGTGCTTAGCACGTACAGGTGCATATTTTGGGTGCGGGAAGCCTGGGCACATGCTTAGAGATGGTCCTTCAGCCAGACAAGGCCATGACAGAGGCCGTGAGCCAGCCACCAGTTCAGCAGCCCCCCCCCCCCAGCATGATCAGCTCAGTAGGGTGCATCAACTAGTACAGGTGGTGGTCAGCGTCAGGAGTAGGAAGTCTCCCCCGATGTGGTCACCAGTATGTTACAAGCATTTTATCTTGATGTGTATGCATTATTATATCCAGGGGCTACTTTATCTTTTATGATTCCCTATGTTGTTATTAGTTTCGAAGTTGGTCCCAAAATCCTATCAAAACCCTTCTTAGCCTCTACTTCAGTCGGTGACTTAGTTATAGTTCAACAGGTATAAAAAAATTGCCTTGTCACAGTCCTTCAAAAAGCCACCTCAACCGATCTAGTAGAATTAGGCATGACTGATTTTGATGTTATCTTTGGTATGGATTGGTTGCATGCGTGTTATGCCTCGATGAATTATAGAACCCGTACGATAGAGTTCCAATTTTGGGGTGAGCAGTCTTAGAATAGAAGGATAGTTCAGCTATGCCTGAAGGTCGCTCTGTTTCCTACCTTAAGCCTAGAAAAATGATTTCCAAGGGTTGCGCGTACCATCTAGTTTGGGTTAAGGATGCTACATCCGAGACGCCAACTCTTTAGTCTGTCCCTGTTGTGTGTGAGTATCCGGAGGTTTTCCCAAATGATTTACCATGAGTCCCTCTCGAGCAGGAAATTTACTTTGATATTGACCTTCTTCCAATATGCAACCTATATCTATTCCTCCATATATAATGGCTCTAGCTAAGCTAAAGGAGTTGAAGGAGAAATTTAAGGATCTTTTACATAAGGGATTCTTCAGACCTAGCAAGTCCCCGAGGGGTGCACCGGTTCTCTTTGTTTGAAAGAGAGATAGGTCTCTTTGTATGTGCATTGACTATCAACAGTTGAACAAGGTCACCATTAAGAACAGATATCCCCTCCCCATAATTGATGACTTGTTTGACCAACTTGAGGGTGCTAAGTGCTTCTTAAAGATATTCCTCAGATCCGGATATCACCAGCTCAGATTTAAGGAGAGTGACATTTTGAAGACAGCTTTCAAGACTCGGTATGGTCACTATGAGTTTGTAGTTATGTCATTTGCTCCAGCAACTTTCATGGATCTGATGAATAGGGTATTCAAGCCATATTTGGACATATTTGTGATTGTCTTCACAGAAGACATCCTTATATACTCTCGGAGCAAGGAGGAGCATGCCGCACATTGAGAATATTTCTAAAGACTCTTAAGGATTGCTGGTTGTTTGCTAAATTCAGCAAGCATGAGTTTTGGTTGGATTCAGTAGCATTTTTGGGTCATGTGGTGTCAAGAGAGGGTATGCACGTGGACTCTCAAAAGATAGAAGCTATAAAGAATTGGACTAGACCAATTAATCCTTTGGATATCAGAAGTTTCTTGGGTTTAGTTGGCTATTACAGGAGGTTTGTTGAAGGATTTTAATCCATTACAGCACCATTGATTAAGTTGACCCAGAAAATTTCACTGGTCGGATGCTTATGAGAAGAGTTTTCAGGAGTTAAAGACTCAACTCACTTCAGCCCTAGTATTGACCCTACCTGAGGGTACAGATGGATTCGTGGTGTATTGTGATGCCTCTAGGATTGGTCTTGGGTGTGTGTTGATGCAGCATGGTAAGGCCATTGCGTATGCCTCTAGACAGCTTAAGACTCATGAGAAGAATTATCCAACGCACGATCTAGAGTTGGCAGCGGTGGTGTTCGCATTGAATATTTGGAGACACTACTTGTATGAGGTCCATGTGGATGTGTTTATAGACCAGAAGAGCCTAAAGTATATGTTCACCCAGAAGGATTTGAATTTACGACAAAGAAGATAGTTAGAGTTGCTCAAGGACTATGACATGAGTGTCCTTTATCATCCGGGAAAGGCTAATGTAGTGGCGGATGCCCTTAGCAGATTGTCTATGGAGAGTATTTCTCATGTGGAAGATGGAAGGAAAGAGTTGGTGAAGGATGTGCATCGGCTGCATGAGTAGGAGTACGCCTCGCGGATTCAACAAACGGTGGTATCATTATACAGAATGGTTTAGAATCTTCGTTGGTGACTGAGATCAAGGTTAGGCAAGATGAGGATCCTATTTTGGTGAAGTTGAAAGAAGTGGTTCAAAATTATAAGGTGGAGATCTTCTCCCAAGGGGGAGATGGTGTACTTCGTTATCAAGGTCGTTTGTGTGTTTTGGGTGTTGATGACTTGAGAGAATGGATATTGCATGAGGCTCATAGCTCGCGGTATTCTGTCCACCCAGGTGCCACCAAGATGTACCGTGACCTACGGAAAGTCTATTGGTAGAATGGCATGAAGAAGACATAGCGGAGTTTGTGGCTAAGTGTTCAAATTGTCGGCAAGTGAAAGTGAAGCATCAAAGACCTGGAGGTATGCTATAAGACATCAGTATCCCTACATGGAAGTGGGAGGAAATCAATATGGACTTCATTACAGGGTTGCCTCATGCACGTCGACAGTATGACTCTATTTGGGTGGTTGTAGACAGGTTGACTAAAGCAACTCATTTTCTACCGGTCAAAACTACATACTTAGCGGAGGACTATGCTAAATTGTACATTAGGGAGTTAGTCCGATTGGATGGGTCCTTTTATCCATCATTTCAGACAGAGGTACTCAGTTTACCTCACAATTTTTGGAGATCATTCCAGAAGGGACTTGGTACTCAATTCAAGCTTAGCACAACTTTTCACCCGCAGAAAGATGGTCAGGCTGAGTGGACCATTCATACTCTCGAGGAATATTTAGAGCATGTGTGATTTACTTCAAAGGTGATTGGGATGATCATTTACCTCTTATCGAGTTTACTTACATTAATAGCTACCACTTCAACATTCATATGGCTCCATTTGAGGCTCTTTATGGGCGGAGATGTAGATCCCCTATTGGATAGTTCGAGGTAGGTGAGACTACATTGATAGGACCATATTTAGTTCATGTGGTCATAGAGAAAGTTCAGCTTATAAGGGAAAGGCTGAAAACAGCCCAGAGTCATCAAAAGTCATATGTTGATGTGAGGAGGAGAGAACTTGAGTTTGAGGTTGATGATTGGGTGTTTTTGAAGGTGTCTCCAATGAAGGGAGCGATGAGATTCATAAATAAATGGAAGCTTATTCCCCAATATGTTGGTCCCTACAAGATCATGAGACATGTTGGCAAGGTGGCCTATGAGTTGGAGTTACCAGCGGAGTTGGATTCGGTACATCCAATTATTTCTGTATCATTGTTAAAGAAGTGCATTGGTGACCCAACTTTGGTTTTCTCGGTGGAGAGCATAGGTGTAAAGGATAACATTAGCTATGAGGAGGTTCCAGTTGAGATCCTTGATTGTCAAGTTTGGAAGTTGAGGAACAAAGAAGTAGCTTCAGTGAAAGTCTCGTTGAGGAATCAACTTATTGAGGGAGCTATGTGGGAAGCCGAAGCAGACATGATGACTAGATACCCGCATTTTTTCCCTTCTGGATCAGTTCTAGCTTGAGGTATTAGTTTCCTCCTAAGTACTCTATTCAGTTTTATGTCTCGTTCATGTCTATCAGTTTCTTTCCTGTCAGTGCATGTATGAGTGATTCATGAATTCAGTTCCGTTATGTATATCAGTTCGGAGTCAGTCACTCAGTCAGATTTTCATCTCCAGATGTTAGTATTTGAGATTGCAATTCATTTCCCCAACTATTCAATATGTTTACCCACATTTGAGGATGAATGTTTCCAAGGGGGAGATATTGTAATACCCCAAAAGTCCATAAGACTTGAGGGTTGAAACGGAGAAAAAAGGAAAATCTGCACAGGCCACGGAATGACTCGTCAGGTCACTCGATGAATTGTTGAGTGGCTCATTAAGGGGTGCCAGGCTAGTAAGGAGTCGTTTTCAAGAGGTCAGCACGGATGGTGTAACAACTGGTTGTTTGACACAACAAGTCATTAGGTTGCCTGTTATGTGCCGAGGAAGTTGCAGACTAGGAGACCTAACGAGATACAAAATAAGTCGTGATGTCACCTAACGAATTGTTAATTTGGTCATTGTCGGGATGGCTAAGATTGAAGGATGGGACTTCCAGTGGTGACAACGATAGGAGGTAACGAGTTTTCGTCCCTGTTAATGACTCGCAGTATTAGTTCTCAGTTGAGGGAGTTTAGTAAAAGAAGATTTTTCCAGTGAAGGTAACGAGTGAGGACCATGAGTCATTAGTGGACCCAATGACTCGTTAAGTCCCTCGTGATGACTGGCGGTGTCACTTTTCTTGCGAAATTAGTAAGGGTGTTTTCGTAATTTCTAAGCTCCTAAGTCCTAAAATACGTCATTTTAAGGTCTGAAAGAGGTGTATTAATAGGGGTTAAGCCTATTCTAACCATTCCCCTCCCACGCATGCAAGCCTAGACCTCTCCATTGAAGATCAAGCCTAGAACCCTCCAAATTCTTCTCAAAATCTTTTGGGCTTTCTAGGGAAAGTGTAGATTAAGTTCTTTCAGGTATGTGAGGCCATGAATGAGGGTTCCTTTCACTCTCATGTTCATAATTCTCCTCAATTCTATGAATTCAAGTTCTAGATCAAGTTTATGATCCTATGGGGTTTTACCCTAATTTTATGAAATTCTCTAGGATTTATTTATGGGTTAATTTTCTTCATGTTTCAAAGTATATTTTAAAATTCATGGGTAGATTTTATATCTATTTTGATTATAAATTCATGATTTTAAATTTTAAAAAATTATGCTCAATTATGCAAGCTCATAAAAAGTCTAGTTTATGATTGATGATTTCAAGTATGATAAAGTATCTGGCATGTATGTATGTTTACAAATTACCCATGTATGAATCTACGATTTTAACTTATGAAGTCTACTTCAAGTATGCATGATTCTAAGGTTTGGGCAAGCCCACACAAGTTAAGTATGTTTTCATGATTTAGTCAAGGCTAATAAGATCAGCTTATCATATGTTTTGGAGTCAATACTCCCCATGTTCAGATTTTAGATTATGCATGTAGTTATGATTTCAGCTTCGTTGAAAAACGATAGGAGCACTATGCATGTTTTTGGGAGCGGTGTCTAGCACCGAGCAGGCTTGGGGTTCCAAGGTTTCCCAGTCTCAGAACTATGTACTAATATACGTTTACATATATATTTGGGGTCTCTCAAGAGAGTTTTTCCCGCCTGCAAGGGGCCTTCATCTTGATGTCGATATCATGGTAGCGTCCTTAGCCTTGACAAGGTTTGGACGGCTTTGCCTACTTGAGTGTAATAGTTGAGGTATCACGCAAGCTCTATCGTGATGGTGTCGGTTATATGACGAGCCTCCCATTGTCCCTCATGATTTCAGTTATGCATGATTATGATTTATGATATTATATTTTCATCATGTTTGACCCAATGTTCGGTTTATAAGCTTTTACTTATGATTTCATCTATGGTAAGCCATATGATTATATTTTCAACTTTGGGTCATTTTATTCAGATATGAAGTTCAGTTTATGACTATACATGTTTTCAGATATCAGCATGCAGTCCGTACTCTCGGGATCTTATGACTTATATTATGTGTATGATTTCAGTTATACTTGCTCAACATGTTTTACTTTGCATATGTAGTACATTCCAAGTACTAACTGCATACTCTATATTGTATCATTTCATGATATAAGTTAAAACGTTCAGACTCAGTCCCGCCGTTAGCCAGTCCCTGCAGCCCAGTCCGTTTCTCTTGATTGGTGAGTCCTCATTCTTCGAGGACCTTCAGATGTTGAGCTTTATATCTTTCAGTTTTAGACTTTTAGTGAGCTGGTTGGGAATATTATCCCATCAGCTCATTAGTTATGTTAGAGGCTTTTCAGACAATGTGTAGAATCGCAGCTTGTCAGTATTGACTCTGTATAGTTGATGCATATTCAAACTTCCGTTATTTCAGAATTCAGTTATCAGCCTTACTTAATGTTGATCTTTAGTTATCATATTCATGCAATAGATTGACTTGGAGCCATTCATGGTTCTAGATTTCGTGTCTAGATCCAGTCTATGTTTGGGTCGTGACATTGTCTTTTTGCACCTTGTGCCTCTGCTTTATTTCTCTCCTTATGCCTGTTTACTAAACTTTTCTCTAGTGGTTCTGTATTATTAGTTACCTCATTACCTAAATCAGGCTCTTTTGATTGTTCTGTCTCCTTTCCCACTTCCTCTTGGTTGTTCAGAACCTCAAATTTGTTATTTGTGTCAACCTGATATTCCTTTTGCATTAAAATCTGACTCCATATCTTGCTACCTTATCTTATTTTGATCCTTTAAACTCAGAAGACCCCCTTTGCTACTTCTCCCTTCTCCTTATTTTTCTCCATCTCTATATCCCTCTATCTTGTTTGTATCACCTTCTCCCCTTCTCTAACTTCCTTTTTGGATAAAGTTATGGATGAATAATATAGCATTCCTCCTCATTATGTCCCTAGATTTTGCAACTCTTGCAATATTTTGGAACATAATCATATTTAATCTGAATCCATTTTTCTGCTATTTCCCCTGACTGCTTCCTCACGCCAATATTAATTCTTTTGGGGAATTCAGTCAGTAAGTCCACTTCCACCTTGCACAACTGGGCTTAGTTTGATTCCTAGTTGTCATGTCTATCTTCAAGGGCTTCCCAACCGCAGCGGCTAATGAGAAGATGGCTTCTTTGGCAAAAAAAGTTTGAAGGTCGTGAAAGGAATAGATCCATGCAATTGTTATTGTTGTTTCTTCCTCCAGATCAAATAATGGGTCCCACTTCAATGTCCTCATGGGATATGTCCATTGTCTGTGAGTTACGTAGAAAGCAGGTCTGGATAAGAGATTCACATAGTCCTCAATATTCATAGCTCTTATCTGAACGTGTCTGTTGCTTAGTAACCCTATATTGCAATCTCCCTTCAGTTCGCATTGTTTAGGAATAATTTTTCACAATTCTTGAATATCTGGCCAGTCATACGAGAATTTTTATATGAGTGTGAATTGTAAATTCTCCTTGTATATTAACTGTATGACCTCTTCTTCTTCCCAGATTACTCTGGCTTTCCCATGTAAATAAGTAACAGTTTTCATCGGGATGGGTTTTATGATGGTAGGTGCAGGGCGTAATTTGGATGCATAATTTGTTTTCGTACCTTGTAGGTTTGCCTCAGGCGGAGGTTGACTTGACGACATGGTGGCCATTGCCACCTTGAAACATAGGGAAACTAGGATCAATGATTTTATTCTAAGTTTGTGGAGCAATATAAATATTTTTTGTAGGGTTTTTATATATAATCTCTTCCAGATGTTAGGCGCACTAGTAAAAGCACTGAGCGTTGCTTTTTCTTGTCGTCTTTTAGGAGAAAATGTTCGTTTTTGTGATCGTTAACAAAGACCGGACTTCAGTTAAGTTATGCTATTATATATAAGGTTATTATGGTCACTCAACATAATAGGATTATTTTAGTTTTACCCACAACCTTTAAGTTGGAGGTGAAAGGTGCTTACCATCCGAGCATCCCTCTTGCTTTTAATTTTGAAATTTTTTACTTATATAAAATGATGATATGATAATTAAATGAAGATCGGGCTCCAATTAAATTATGCATGAGGAAAAATAGTGCACTTTTTTTTTCCTCCTGCTAAGAAAGCATTAATACGTTAATTTATTTCTCAAAATATTTTAATTGATATACTTTAAAAAAATTAATTTAGATAAAAATA
>JACEIK010000128.1:499304-563420 GCA_018107945.1 Datura stramonium | reverse complement strand
ACAAATACAATATATTATATGTTGATGTCTCCTCACACATTCCCACACCCTCAACTTCTACGTGCAACCCACTCTTCAATTACCCCCTGCCTTCGTGAGCCACACGTCACTGCTAGCGCGTGGAGATCCTTTGTTTTAACGCGCTTTGCAGAAGAAAATTTGCCCTACACCACTTGCCTTCTTCTATATCCACCATGAACAACCACCGTCTGCTACTCCGATCATCTACTTCTATCTTTTTTCCATCACGGCTCAGTTGCCATTAATTTTTTTATCGCCTCTTCAATCTGACGGATTATCGATCTTGTCTTCGTAAGGTCAGTATAGTTTTTATTTATTTTTTTTAAAGAATTTGTTAGTTTTGATTTTTCGAAGCTCCAGATCTTTCTTTGCTAATATGAGTGTTGAATTTGGTTTCCGGATTTTTTTGATTTGGTTTTTGAAGGGTCAAAAAATGGAACCTATGGACATCGTTGGTAAAACAAAGGAAGACGCTTCACTTCCCAAAGGTTTCTTCTTATCTTCCTTCGTTTTTCCTTTCAGATTATTAATTTGTAGTTTTCTCTAGTTGCAAGGTTTTTGTTGGTGTATTTTCTCCTCTTGTTACTCCTTTCCTATTTGGTTGACCTAACTACCAGATTTTTGAGAGGATGAACAGGTAGTGAGTGATTGAAGCAATGGAATGTGTAGATATCTCTTTCAAGTGATGGTTTACACGCAAAAATATTAGTAATTTGTAGCCAGCATATCTACGCTTAATTACTGTTACTTGGATTGCTTCGTACCAAATCAAACGAGTTTCTCATGATATTTGGTGGGGAAAATTTTTTATTAGCTTAACTTATGAGTATCCTGTCCAAAATATTAGAGCTTTCGCGAGATATTAGCTAGGACAAGGCGTGTTTAATCACCATCCCTGATGTGGCTTCATCTGCAGGGTGCAGTTTAGGGTTTTTGATCCTCTTTACTTGCTGTTTATCCAAAAGACGACCTAGTTAGCTGGGTGGTCGGCTAAGGATAGCATTTTAGTGTGGATGTTGAGTTTTAAGTCGAAAATAGGGTTGAGCACTGCCCAACCTCCTAAATTCTAAAATCAGTTCCAGTTAGCTAGTAACTTGATTCTTTGTTCTGTCTAAAGTTATCTGTTTTTGTTCTACCGCGACATTGTAAGTAGGATATTTGGTGTTAAATTTCTTAAGTTCCCGTTGCATTATATATCGAGAGCCAGAGTAACATCAATCTTTCTCATAAACTGAGTTAAGAAAAGAGGCAGCTTTCATTGTTTTACCTTTTGATAAAACATATTTGACATAGTGTTAGAATGATGAGCTTGCTGATTCACCTGTGAACAATGATATTGAAACTTCAGCTAGCTAGCAAATTTGCTATTTGATATAAATGACTTAGTTTCGTTAATGGCTTACTTTCTTGGCTATACTAACCATTGTATCTCTTCTCAGCAACTATGACAAAAATTATTAAAGAAATGTTGCCCCCAGATGTTCGTGTTGCCCGAGATACTCAAGATCTTTTGATTGAATGTTGTGTAGGTGAGTTGATCTTAATTTTCCCAGTTTAATTCCTTGAGTTAAGCTTATTTATCATGACTATGATTGTTGTTAAGCATCATTTGTTAATGACCACAACTCTGCTTCTCTCTGATTTTAATTGGAACTTCTATCGAGCTGATTTTTTTTTTTGGTAATGGTGATGTTTGGGCCAACTTGCAAGCACAACGACTATTTCATCGGGTACTTGCTACCTCCCATTAGCACAATTACCGGGAACTCTATCCACCAAAGGCTTAGGCAAATGGGAAGAAATCACCTAGTGTTTGTTGCCACTGTTGGGATTCGAACTTGAGATCTCATGGTTTTCTTCCCATTTTATTTATCATTAGGCCACACCTATGAGCCAGCTGATTTTGATGGGAATATGTTGGTTTTATAATCTGTTTCGCAGGGGAAGTTTATGGATTGAAGGGAAAGTGTGCCTTAAAGGACTCTTTGTCCTCAAATTATGTAGTCTGATCAGACATAGCAAGAAGTGCATGGTAGTGACTACTGAGCACGGTTTAAGATATCAAGTAGGTTACTGTGGGCACTTTTGAAGGGGTTCGACGTTTTAACTTTTTGACAGATCATGTGTTTTATTCTAAGATGATTCATACAACTTAAACAGATCAAGGTTGGAATCCCGGCAGAGGCAAAAAAGAGAGTTGATTCTTCCCATTTGCCTAAGTTGTGGTTCGAGATATACCTAGAACTTGCAATAGTGGAAGGATGCAAGTACTTGGTGAAATAGCTGAGGTGCGCACAAGTTAACCAGACACTAATATAGTATTATTTTTATTATATACATGATTAATACAACTCAAATAGAATTCTTCCAGGTCTCAGTTATACTAACATATCCAACATTCGGTGATCTCCTTTTCTGCTCCAGTCTAGTGAGATGAATTTGGAAGTAATAATTTATTTTTGGTGCTGAGCTGCTGTTTCCATAGAGGTTCTGGATGGTGATGTGTCTTTGCTATTTAAACATGGTCAAACTATTTCCCCCTGTTCTCCCTAAATAGATAATTGAATATCACCTTTTAATTATAGTAAGAAGATAATAAAATCTGCTTTATTAGTACTTAAATTAGCTTCAGATTATTATATAAATTAATTTCATAAAGTCATTGCCCTCTTTCGGTATCTAAGTATTTGTTACTTTTTCTATGTTGTGCAGAGTTCATTAATCTTATCTCATCAGAATCCAATGAAGTTTGTAATAGAGAAGAGAAACGAACAATCGCACCCGAACATGTACTCAAGGCTTTACAGGTGCTTGACCTGACCTGTAGTTCTGCTTCTTTAGTTCTATGTTTATCTGCTTCAAGGTAGTTCTGTTTTCCAATTCTCTGCTAGCACTTTTTACTGTATGATTTATCAGTTTACTCCAAAGCGAGAAAGATCAGTTCACACCTAGTTTTCCTCTAAGAAAAAGTTAGGTCAATAAGGATAACAGACTATTTGCTTCTTGACTTTGGAGTCTGTTTCCTGTGCCCTAGAAGTGATATCAGGTGTTATCAATGACCAATGCAAATACCCTTCATGATTCTAACTGATGTCTGCATTATGTGTAAATCATGGTTTCTTGCTGCGTCTCAAGGAATATATTCACCACAGAAACCAATGGAAGCAGTTTTAAACTATGGTATATAATAATAATAAAATTTCATTTCATCACTAACCATCCAGAAATCCTTTTTTCCCTATATCTTAATAAGCACCAGCCAGAAGTTAGAATCATGTAGTGCCCTTTCCATCTTAACCTCTTGGTATTATCTGCTAGTGAATTTTGATGATATCCTTGCGTTGACTTGGGAATGAAAAATAAAGACATGATTTGGTAATCAGAACTTGCTTGTATTGTGTTCTCCAGTGGCAGCTTATATTAAGTGATGATCTCTCAGGTTCTTGGTTTCGGGGAATATATTGAAGAAGTATATGCTGCATATGAACAACACAAGCTAGAGACCATGGTAAGTTCTCATTTCTCTGTTGTCTTACTTTAGTTTTGACATATGGATGACCTGTTATTTCAGCTTCGCTGTTGGATAGCTGTGTCTTCTATTGAGCTACCATCTCTTTCTACTTTAAAGGCTCTCATCTTATTGGTTTCTTTTTTTGTGTGTTTTCTCCTCCCCTTTGACTCCACAACATGTATCTAAACGATCTGAAGTGCAATAGTTTTTATCATTTGTATTGCCTCATGGTGTATTTTTCTACCATATAGGACACTGTGAGAGCTGGAAAATGCAGTAATGGAGCTGAAATGACTGAAGAAGAAGCATTAGCTGAGCAACAGAGGATGTTCGCTGAGGCACGTGCAAGGATGAATGGTGGTGTTGCAGGTCCCCCCAAGCAGCAAGATTCAGAAGCAGAGCAAACCTTGAATAGCTAACATCACTTTTTTGTTGTTCTGTAGTAAAAAAAAAAGCATCTTTAGTATGTTTTGGTAGCAGGATCTCTCTTTTATTGTGTACAAAAAGGCTCCTGGCGCATGTGTCCGCTTGTGAGTTGTGAGGGCTCTCTCTAGTTCAGTTTGTACTGAGATGCATTATGTTCATATATTCTGTAAATTAGTCAGAATATGCTTCAGAATGTCCCCCGTCATGTCACTGAAATGTTAATTAAGCTCACATGTTTGATTTATTTGGATGTGCCTCTTTCTAATTTGCCCAAATAAAAAATAGTCTCAACACTGAAAGTACTGGGGAAAGAATTTTATTTTTACCCAAATAAAAAAATTGTCACAAACTGAACTAGTGGGAAAGAGTGATGATTTTGATGGTCGCAATACAATTAGTGCTCAGTGGCTACGACTCTTAGGGGTCATTATAAATTTGCCTAAATGGGCATTCTTTATTTATTTGGATCCACCAGATCACCACTATATTTGGTGCAATTCCTTTTTTTCCCTTTCCGGAAATTTGAACATTAAATGGCTCCTCTGCATACTTTTAGGCCCACGATCACTTTTTCATGGTAACCTTTGTGGCTCTGTTGTTTATTGCAAATAATTGTGCCTTGAGTAGGGAATCTAAGTGATTGCTGAACTAAGCCCAACGTCATCACTGGATCTTGTCCTCTGGGTATAATTTGCAGTGTTGTCAAAAGAAAACATCAAGCAGAATGTTATGTCGGGGGATGACTACTGTAATAAATAGCAATGGTTCTTTGGTTCTCAGTAACTTTGTGACCACCTTCCTTTATTCATCTGTGTTGTGTTCCGGTTGAGGACAAGAAAGAGACAGTCAAGCCACTCTTTTTCAAGAAAGTGAAATAACACTATCCTATGTTTCACTGAGATTCCTTTAATTCAAAATATTATTCTGTTTCTGGGGTATTTCCTTACCTCAACCTCAAACCTGTCCTTTTCCTGTATTTCACTCCCAGTTCCCATGACAGTTGGTGAGGTAGCTTATGTTATCTCTCTGTCAGATTCTTGTACTGTGACTATGTACTAGAAGCAAAAACAAATTAACCAAAAAATAATAATAATAATAATAATAAATAAATCATTTTCCTACCCAACACTACTTTAAAGGTGCAGCCTACTTTGCTTTACTTTCTCAGATGAAGACAATCATGGCCAAGAGTTTCCAAGACTTGTCCTCCAGGAAGCAGTTCAACTGGACAACCAAAGTCAGCAATGAAGAACAAGAAGTAGCTGAAGAAGATCCATCCCTTAAAGCCTCTTCAAACACAAACAACACTGAAGATGGAAAAACAGACCACATAAAGTTATCTCCTTTGAAACCTCCAGAAGTCTCAACCACCAAATCTTCTTCCTTAAATACTATTCATGAAGACAAGAAGTTGATTCAAGAATCAGAAACAGCAGCTTCAGCATCTGCCTCAACAAGGAGGAAAGCAGTGGCCAAGCTGAAATCTGTATTAACATCACTTGGTAGAAACAGAGGAAATTTCCAACAAGGCCTAGGGACCAAAGTTGTGGGTACCCTTTTCGGACACAAGCGGGGGCATGTATATTTTGCATTTCAGAAAGATCCCAATTCACAACCAGCCTTCTTGGTAGAACTTGCCACACCCATAAATGAACTAGTACGGGAAATGGCATCGGGCTTGGTTAGGATTGCATTGGAATGCGACAAGGAAGGAGAGAAGAAATCAACTAGACTCATAGATGAGCCTTTGTGGAGGACTTACTGTAATGGGAAGAAGAGTGGCTTTGCAACAACAAAGGAATGTGGTCCAAAAGAATTGCAGATTCTGAAAGCTGTGGAGCCTATCTCCATGGGTGCTGGTGTTTTGCCAGGGAATGCAGAAGAGAGTGCTGAATGTGATTCAGGGGATGTGATGTACATGAGGGCTAAGTTTGAGAGAGTTGTAGGGTCTAGAAATTCAGAGGCATTCTACATGATGAACCCTGACAGTGATGGAGCTGCTGAACTTAGTATCTACTTGCTCAGAGTCTAATTAAGTAGACTGAGACGGACTTAAATGAAGTGTCATTGATATAGCCGACTCCAACTTGTCAGGGATTGAGACATATGTTGTTAATACGTAGTTCTTTCTTGATCCAAATACATGGAGATGTAGCCATGTTATGTCTTTACTTTTTGTTTCTGTTTCCAAAGGAAAATCCGGTAGGAGAACGGAAACTTGTTGATGTATTTCCTTTTTCTTTCCTGGGTGGAATGGGAGCTATATATTACTGAGATAACCAAATTATACTTGCAGTTCACTTGTTCATTGTGTTTGTATTCTTAATTCTCAGTTGATGTCAGTGTTCTTGGCTTCATAAACTCGTATATTCATCAAAATTGAAATATATTATCTTCCCAAATTGCTATTTGGCTTGGCCAAGCTTGTGGATTGTGGCAACTCCTTTGCAGCACATATTGATCATTAGTTGAAATTGTTGTTTTCGGTCACTACTCACTACACACCACTAAGAATTGATGAATCTCAATCATATTATGACAGTATTTGTATCGGTATTGAGGTAGTAGATATCTGGTATGGAATAGTTGAGATCGGGAAACTACAGTTACAGTAAAAAAATTATTAAATATCTGAACTGATTTAAACTGCAATATTAATTTAAAATCAATATAGAAATTCATAAACTTCAAATTCTGAATCCATCTCTAACAGTTGTGTGCGAAAAATGTGCAATATGGGGCAAACGTTTTTCCTGTTTGCAGATGTGAACCAGGGTTATTTTTAAAATATCCAAAAAGCTAATGCTTCTTTTCTTGACTGCTTTCCTCTAATTTTGAAAGATTTGCCACCTTCTTTTTCCTCATTTTAAGTGTTTAATTTGTCACGTGTTTTGGTGCGTATATTTTGTCTGAGCTTGATCGAAGTAACATAGAATCCCGAGAGATTAAATTATTACTCTATCTATTCTGATTTATATTATGTAGTTTGATTGTGCATATAAATTTTTTTGAATTTTAATTTACATGATGTAGTTTGATTGGGTACTTAAACTTTTAAATAGAATAGTATATTTTTATAAATTTTTTGTCAAATAAATGGAATATAATATGGGTAAATTATTAATAATATCATTAAACATTTGCCAAATAAAAAAAGTGTGTCATTTTCTAAATTACATGAGTTAAAATTATTTAGATTTTATATGCATCAACGAGTAGCTTGTTGTCATGTTCTTAATAAATAGCCAAAGTTAGTTAATTGGGTCTTATGAACTTCAATGGAATTGCCTTTAGCGCTAGATTGAGTTGCTGGAAGGACTAAGAAAAAAAGTATATCAAATAAATTGAGACACATGAAGTACTACTATAATAGTTTAATCATATTAAGATTACATCCACAGTTTTTGATGTTTTCTTTTGATCATTTTGTTATCATTACTCAAGATTCGTAAATTGTTTAAGGCAGATAAAATGTTGTCTTTTTTAATTTTATTTAGAATCTGTTTGAAACGATATGTTGTAATTGAATTTGAATATAGTGAAATATGAAATATATTTATATAATTTTAAAATATCTTCTGATCTAAGTAAATATGAAATTAAAATAAAGTAATTATACTTTTTAATTTTCAAGAAAAGATAAGAAAAAATAATTACATGATATAATTATAAAGTGAATTTTCAAAAATTTCTTTTATTTTTATTTTGTCTTTTTATTATTTAAAAATTGTACCAAATTATAAACTTCAATATTATATTAACATGATTGAACTTACCGATTATTTTTAATAATATTTAGTATTCTGCTTCATAGCTGTTTAATATAATTTAAAATAAAATATTTTTTTTGGTTTTTGGGGTTTTTTTTTTTTTATGAATTTTGAGTTTTTTTAATTTTTTATTTTTTAATGATAAAATCATATAACATTTTTAATATATATATATATATGTCTTTTTTCAGATACAAATTGGTAGATTTTTTCAGCAAATAAAAGGAAATAGAAAGAACATAATGATGTACATATTACCCAAGATTACATCAACCACTTTGGCACTGATAAGTGATGAACTTCCAAATTATATTAATGGATAGTTATTAATATATATACCGATTCATTTAATTTACTAGTCCAATAGTAAGTTTTTCGTTCGTGTTCCTCATATATTAATTAAGAATAAACATTGGAATTTCTCGAATTTGGAATTAATTTTTAAAAAAACAAAAAAAACATGTAATTTAATTAAAATTAAAAAATTATGAATTTCAAATTGATAAATTTAAGAATATACATTCTAAGAGTTATTTCTTCAATTTGTTCTAATACTTGTTTCAATGAATAAAAACATCATAAAAAATAGTATTTGATTGAAAGGTAAAAAAATTACCTAATAAAAAATTATTAAAACATAAAAAAAACTATTAGAAAAATATAAAAAAATTAAAAAAATTAAAAAAATTAAAAAAATTAAAAAAATTAAAAAAATTTAAGTTAATTTTAAAAATTATAAATTAATTTTTAAAATTCGGAAATTTCAATATATTTTTATTCAGGTTTTTATCAGTTCAGTTTTAGAAAAAGTTAAGTATTATATATTTTTTAATACTTTAAATATTTAATAATAACTTAATTTTTTAAACTTTCATTTTACCCTTATGATGATTTCAACTCAATCTTTTCCTCTTTCTCTTAATCTATGTGTTTACTCAAACACTTCATATATATTGAAACTACAAAAAATAGTGTAGATTTAACTAGAGAGAATAAATAACAAGAGTACTCGACTAATTGAAACAACTTAGCATGCTATATTTCATAATTTTTTATTATTATTGATACAATTTTTCTAAAGAAGAAGGAGGAGGAGAAATTCACGATTAATACACAATAAAATTATATCACTTTTTAATTTTATATTTTTTTTGTTTTTTTAATTATGTGTTTATTTTTGTATTTTAATTAAATTACATGTTTTTTTTGTTTTTTTAATTTTGAATTCTTAAATGTTAGGACTTTAATAGGTTCAAATAGGAAAGATTTAAGAAACAAAATTTTAGTTAATTTTAAAATACTAAATATTAGCAGTTTTACCTTTTATAAATTAGCAAAGATCTATAATGTAATTTTAAATAACAATTAATTGAAGAAAATAGTAAATGACAATTTTATCTATTATTGAATCTTTTAGTGAAGAGCAAAAATAATAAAATGCTTATAATGACATTCGCTTATATATACAAAGTATCTTAAGTAAGTATAAGTAAAATATGAATGTTAGATTATTGATGAAATCTAAAGAAATTACAAAAGACGTTTATCGAAGATTGTATTACATCTTCAAACGAAACAAAAATTATTATTTGAAAAAGTAATAGTAGAAAAGTAATTGTTGCGTTCCTAAACTATAATGTTGTCATTGAGCCCAACATCGATCTCCTCGTTTAGTGATACAAAATTAGGATTAACACTATAAATAAGCCGCTATGATGTAAATAGATCTTATCTTATTGTAAATATTTTTTTCATTTTTCAATATATAATTATTGAAAAGTATAACATGAACTTTTGTATTTGCGAAAAATTAAACTTTTAATGGGGTGTGTGTGTTTGTGTTTAATTTTTTTAATTTTTTTAATTTTTTTATATATATATTCTTTTGTAATTTTCAAATATAAAATAATATAATACGAAAAGAATTATTACCTTTTCATCAACTAATATTATACTCATTCTGTGCCTTTGTTTTCTTTTTTATATTCTATTAATCTAACTCCAATTACTAAGACTTTTATTACAATGAAAATCATATCGCCTTAAGTTATTAATTGACACAATTTTATTCACGGCCCTTTTAAGATTCCGCTAAATATTATCTAAATAAATTATATAAAAGTTATAATTATAATTTTATATTTTTTTAAAAACCAACTAAATTTAATTTTGATTTATATTTATGAGATTAATAGATTACTTTACCTGAATAGATGAAATTTGTGAATGTGTGAGTAGATGAAGAATGTACTTCAAGAGTAAATAATACAAAATCTAAAACACATAATATCAATATAAGACTCAATTAAAGGAGATAACATGTATCAATATTAAATTCAACGAGACTATCTAAGTTAAATTATTTTGAATACAAATAACTTGAATCGACATAACAAATTGTTGTGTTTTTCAAATTCACAACATAAAACGAAATTCATAACATGAAAAGAAGAAGAAGAAGATAGATTAATATGAAAAATATATCGATTGAGATTGAATCAAAGGTATTGATGTAGTAGAGTTGATGAATTAAATTATGCAATTATAAATTCGCTTATAATTTCTAATTGTAATCTTTCTTTTTCTTTAAATAATTTGAGAACATTATAAAATTTGTCAATTATTAAAAAAAAAAAATTATTAAAAAAATAATTCGTGACTAGAAAAAAAGAGAACTTTATAAAATTTCCCATTAGCAAAAAGGAAAAAAAGAAAAATATCAAATCAAAAAGGAAAACCTTTTTCGTGGAAGGCTTTTTTTAATCTTTTATTATTATTATTATTATTATCATTATTATTATTATTATTTATTATTTACACTTATAACAGAGATATACCATAAGTAGAAAATCTAATAAGATAAAATAAGGAATATAAAATTTCATGACTATCAAAAAGAAAACAAACTCACGAAATTTTTTTAGATTTACAACATAAATAGAGTTACGTCATAAAAATAGAAAACCTAATATGATATTTATTTATTTTTTATATTTACACCACAAATAGAGTTAAGTTACAATTAGAAAACCTATATGATAAAATAAGTGATAAAAATAATTAAAATAAATAATTTTAAATAATAATTGTATAAAATAGAAAATGACAATTTTGTCTAATATGATCTCTTTTAATGTAGGGCAAAAAGTTCAATCAATATTTCTAAGGGCTTTCACACTTTTAATATAATATAGATTAAATACCATTTAAGTATATATATTAGGGTTGTATATGGTGTGTATATGTGTATGTAATATGTAAATTTGTACACTATCTATACACTATGTATATATTTTGTAAATTAGATGATCCATAGTTATTAGGCCGTAAATTTTTCTATATTAACTCGGTCAATTTTGATTCGCCTAATTCAACCCATCAAAAAATTGAGTTGGTATACAACCTAAATTGACCATGAAAATCTTAAGTATCAAAAATATTTTTAAATGATATTTTTTTTTGTTTGATGTTACATATAGTCATAATTAAAATAATTTTATAAAGTACTTAAATAGATTACAAAAAGACAAACAAAGAAATGAAAACTTAGTAAAAAATGGATAGGATTGGGTTATGATCCGTTGTTTCATTATAATCGGCAATCTTATGTAGTTGATCAATTTATTTTAACCTAGCTAAATTCAGCCTAAAGTGAGTAGCAATGAAATGAAATTACATTCATAGACATTCGAGAGGCTATAACTCTTTCCTGCCACTTTTGATGTGTGATTTATTGGACCTCTATTTGTGCCTCCTGGATTATTATAACACGATGCTCACCAGAATTCAGAAATGTTCTGCTATTCCTGATTCCAGAGAGTTTGCAGTTTCTTCCAATACCCAAAGGTAAAATTTGTAGGATCTAAACGTAAGAATCATAGACGAGAATCGCATGATACATTTAGACATATCTCATAAACGAAATCGTGAGTACATGAATCATGAATGACATAACATAGAACGCGTAAGCTCCTCGACATGCCATCATATCGAAATAATTAATACCTTGGAAACAAATTCTGCTTCACCAAGATGTGTGCTTATTAATGACATTTATTTTGCTCCTATGTGGTCGAAGAATTCTTACTTTTAATACAACCATTTACTTCTATCACATGTCTACGGCCCAAACTTACACTACTAACAATTGATTTTCCAACCATACTAACTTTTTAGTATAGTGACGGATAACTTTCTAATCAAGATTTGAAAAATTATTATTTATGTGAAATTTGACTTGCCATATAAAAACATTACTTTAGTACGTTATAACGTAGTGTGATGTGTGGAAGTACACCATTGAACTCGTGTCAATGGTGCTCTTAAAAATACTCCTCCTGCTCATTTTTACTGACAGATAAGATTTTCATGTCCTTTAAGAAAATATTAATAAAGATTATAATTTGATTTGATACAAGTACTTTTTGGAAACATACGATAATTATTTTTTCATATTCTAGAGTGACTTAAGTGTTGGGAAGGATAGTATTGAAAAATGATAAATTATTTCTCACTTCTACATCGACAACTATTTTAACAAAAAGAAAAACAAACTGAAAGAAGAAATGCAAACCAAGCTTAATAGGGTAAAACAAATTATGTCAACGTTGAAGCCCAAAAATGTAATTCCATGAGAGTTCATTCATAATCACTAGATAGATGCACACTTCCAAGTACCTAATAAGATTATAAAAAAAAACCTAAAACATTCAAGATTCGTAAACTACATAAAAATACCTACACAAAACATGGCCACAACCATCACTCCATTTATAACATTAGCCCCGTTAGCACCAGCAATAGTAGGTGTGGAAGTATGGTTAGCAGATTGAGGAGGAGGAGCTCCTGCTTCTAAAACTTTGATGATCATCTTCAAAACCTCTCACAGTGTCCTGATACCCCACTGATGAAGTAGTACAGCCCAGGTTGCTCCAATTTATAGACTGCTCCTCCCATTGTTGAGAAGAAAATTGGATGACTTCGATTTGCATTTCTCGTGCTCCTCTTTAGTCACCACCAAAACCGAATCTTATACTAAATCCTGCCGTACATCTCACAAATGAAAAATGAGTAGAGATGATCCAGGATTTGAATTTTATTGGCTCAAGTTTGAAATTCTACAATAGTACATTTGATTTTATTGCACTAGATACATATATGTAGGCCTGAGCCTAAAGCTATTGTCCGAGATGGATCATAGCAAATGCACTTGGTCTACCCTTCTGGATGAGTTTATGTTATATGCACGGACAATAGGAAGAGTCGTAGTTTTAAGTTTATATACTATGTTAGGAGGACTAAAATTAAATTGTGGATGCCTTTGAACATGAAGAGATACAATAATAAGGATGAATGCTTAAAGTAAAGGGAACTTACTTAAGGTGTCGTTAATCTTAAACCTATTCTTTCCAGCCCACTGGTTATACAATTGATCATCTTTGACTGTAGGAACAACCCATCCTTTGTCGCCGCCAACAGAAAAAATTCACAGTGGCAAAAGCCAAGAAGAAGTGAACATAAGAAGAGGCAAGTGACAGAAAAGCTTTAGAAGAAGCCATGAAAATACCAAGGATTCTTTTTTCTTATTTTGATTTGAAAGAAGGGAGCTTCTCTGTTTTGAATGCTCTGTTATGAGAATCAGAGCGGTTTTGATTACTTAAAAAGGAGGTGGGATTGGATTTCGTGGTGGATTGTGCCATCATATCAGCAGAGAAAGATGGGAGAATTGTGGGGTTCATGTTGGCATCAGTTTAGGGGGAAGTTATACTTACTAACTGTTTCTCAAATCTTTCACCGGAAATCTCTCAGCAGTATTATTAGATTACTTTTTTAAAAAAAAGAAAAAAATGTGATCATTATCTACTCATCTAATCTTTGATTCTAATTGGTTAATAAATAGGGTATAGATATTGGCGGCACAAAGAGAAAATGTTCCTCTTCCTTTGGGGGAGTCTTGATGGAAAATGTTAGACCTTTCCAGCCGACTTTACCCGAACGAAAAGGGAAAAAATTGACATGAACCATTGGAAATAAAGTAATATGCCTTGTGTTTGCTTCTGTGGTACACAAATATCCTTACCGTTAGTCGAGTAGAGAAAATATACCCTTAAACTATTTGAAATAGCGCAAGTGTATTCTATAGGTAGGCAAGCATAAAGTAAATGAATTATTTAATTGTTTTATGTTCAATAATTTAAAGGAATTTTTGAATATTTTGCCTACATTCTACTAATAGTCATGTACCAAAGTGAGAAATCTTACTCCTTGTCTGACTCCAACAATAGCCCCTCTCGCCAACCAAGATAGCAACCCTAAAATCTTATTTTATTTTCTTCTGATTGCTTTTTGTTAGTGTTCATTTGTGTGTAATTGCTCGCTATCTAGCTAAAAAAGATGGTCTGAAAGCTTCAGAAGGCACTAGACTGACCAAGTGCAAAAGCGAGAGGGTCCTTTCTTGCTGCAAATTGATCAATAATGTTAATCCTGTGCTTTTCCATATCATAACAAAAAGGACAGAAATAATCCAACTTGCTTTATCTTTTGGTTAACAATTATTAATCTTATTTAATCAATTGTGAAGAATCTATGCAGATCAAAGTTTCTCCCCAAACAAGTCAAGATTCTGTTAGAAAAGCTCTAGTCTACAGGCAGAGCAAAATAGGCAAGAAAGAACCATTCTCTTTTCTCATAGAATGAGGCGCGAAATTTATTCATAAAAATATGATCGATAGAAGAGCCATAAGTATCATCCTTGGGTAACAAAAACAAAATGTAAACGACTAACAGCATGTCCTGAGTGCCCAAAAGAAGCTATAATATGGTGGGGATTTTGACTCAGATATTCATCCTTAAACTGGGGTCTGAATCTTTACTGTCTACTGTGCTTTCTGTTCACATTGTTTTACTCCTTCGGGAAATGCCTTGTTGACGTTAACTCGAGGGACGAAGAGATTCATATTTTCTGAAGCTCGGAAACGACTCTTAACTTTGAATAGAACCTTTTTTTTTTTGGTGAAAATTCAAGTTTCCCTGTGAAATCATTTCCATCCAAATACAAAGCATTATTGATACGTTCCTCGAATTTTGATGGAATAATTCCTGAAAGAATGTTATTGCTGAGGCTGAGGAATCTGTAGCTTCTTCATTTTTGCTATGGAATTTGGTATATTCCCTTTCAGTCCCATGTTTGAGAGATCCAACATTTCCAAGTTTTTCAGGTTCCCCCATTGAATTCTTGTAACATAATCGCCTATCGGATTGTCAGATAACACGAGTTCTTCTAAGGAATTCATTTCTTGAAATGTCTCTGGCAATCCCCCAGAAAATTGTTGTATGAGATCTAGCAGTGTTAGACTCTTTAGTCCTCCAATTTCTCTAGGCAATTTTCCATCTAATCGATTGTTGCTCAAGTCGAGCTTTATGAGCGAAGATAAATCACCAATTGACACAGGTAATCCACCTGATAGAAAATTCCTGCTAGTGTCAAATATCAAAAGATTTGTCAATCTTCCTAGACTTGTCGGAATAGGACCAAAAAAATTGTTGCCTGCCAGAACTAGGCTTTCAGTTTACTTAAATTGCCTAATGCTTCTGGTATTTCTCCTTTCAGTCCATTTTCCAGCAGCACCAGAGATTGAAGATTGTTAAGGTGGCCAAAACTGGTGGGAATTGTCCCAGTAAGACCAGGATTTGATCGGAACTCTAACGATTCAAGGCTGTTTGCAAGACTATCCCAACTTGATATGGGAATCGTAATTGGTTCAAGCTGATCTGAGAGGAAGCAATTCGAGAAAGAAAGTCTTTTTAGATGCTTGAGCTCAAACAAGTGTTCTCTGAACTCTGCAGCTTGGGAGCAGCGAAGGGAATTGTCATATAGGTCTCCAATATTTAAATCCGTTACGTGCCAGAAGCCATTGGAAAAATCACATGATACTCCCTGTGAATTATAGTAAAACAAGAGTTCACGGAGCTGGGATAAAGTACATAAACTACTAAACTAGAGTTTGCGTTACAGTATTAGAATTTTTTATATACTATTACGTCAAGTTAACCTACAAGAACAAGTGACTGTTCGTATCAAGCATGATAATGTTAACTTGGAAAATAGATTAATAACCTATTAATGTAACTGGTTAAAATGCAGTGAGTGATTTCAATGCATATAACTTAAACTAGTTCATGAGAATAATTTACAAAGATGAATTAGATGAGAACTAAGGAAGTGGAAACTACTTGGTTTTAGGAATGAATTGCATCAAGATAAAGCCAAAAGGAGATCACTATAACAATTATGATACGCACACTCATATCACGCTGTTCCTGCAAATCCAGAACAGAAATAGTAAGAATTTGGGGAAGTTCTGTCACTTAACTAACAATCTTTAAGAGGACAGCTGATCAAAATAAAAAAAATCTTTGATGACAGAGTTGATGGAAAAAAAAATCCATGCATAGCTTAGTGACATACTAGTGAGTGTTGGGATAACACTTTCTATTGAACTTATGTTGTTTGAACTAGCATTGCTCTTTTCTTGGATTTTGAACTAGAAACAAGAATGGTTAAAATATTAGTACTAGAATTAACTAGCAAATTATCAAGTCATAAGTTTAGTATAGTACCTCAATTGTTGTCCAACCACAAGGATCAGGATAAAGAAAGGAACCATTCCACTCATTTCCAACAAAACCTTGAAGGGCGGAATACAATGCCTCTTTCTCATATTTCTCCATTGGAGATATAGAAGCATCTGCTGCAGCCTTGTACATAATAATATAGACCCCAACAAGAACAAGCTGAAGAAACATAATGAATTTTGGTAAACAGGTTATTTCTCATTGGTAGCCAGAATTAGAAACAAGAAACATGAATAGTGCAAGAGCAAATTTTGAAAGTAGAGGAGGAAGGGAATCTCTGCTTGTAGACAAGAAAAATAACACAAGAAGAAAGTTTTAATTGTGGACTTTGATGAAAGACATGCAGAAACCAAAGAAAATAAAGCAATAGAGCAGAGAAACGATCAATCTGGGAATCTCTGGAAACTGGTATAATAAATATAAGGAAAGGAAGAGGTTAGAGAGAATGGAGCACAGAGGATATGAAACTGTCCTTTTTTGCTTTATTTATTGCTACAGCAGTAAAGCAGAGAGGAAAAAGTAGTAGAATAACAACAAAAGACAGAAGATTTAGAAAGCCTTGCAGCCAAGTACAAGAAGAAATGTGGCTCGAGGCTAAAAAGGCATAGATGGTAATAATCAGAGTAGTAATAACTATAATAGCAGAGCTAGCAGTCAGCTGTGAAAAGGAGATATGAAGAAAGGAGCTTTTAAATCTGGTTAGGTCTTGTGATATTGTTGGTTTGCGCTCTCTTTGTTTCCTTTTTTTTAAATGCGAGAAAATGTTAAGACAAACGCTTATTATTATTAAATGATATGTTTTTATAAAAAAAGGGGTAACTTTATTTATAAAACAAACATCGTGCTCAATCATGATTTTAACTTTGGTCATCCCAACTCTCGTGGGCGTTGTCATAAAATGATATTAACATTATTTAAAATCTCCCTTCCCAATAATTGCCTCATGCAACATGTTACTATTAGGAATTGAACTGAGCAACTACGGTAGCAACAAAGGAAGTTAACAATTTAGTGCGTCAGCCTAGCCGAGTTACTAAATGAACTGGATTATTGACACCCGCCCTCCAAAAAGTTAATAGGGTTAAATAAAACAAAATATAGTTTTTGAAACTATTTGACAAGAATTCTCATTTAATCAATTTGGCTGGGGAGACAATTTCAAACTGAATGGACAAAATGTATCAGCTAATAAATGGGTCAATCAATAGTCACCCCAAGGTTAAATAGGTTTGGGGGTTATAATTTCACAAAATGATTATACCTCTAGTCATAACTCGACTCTTATTACCATTTGTTGTGATCACGCATGATCATCAACGCCAAAAAAACTCGATCACCTATAGCAAAACGCAACTCTATTTTTTAACTTAGTCCACCAAAACAAGCAATCAACTCGGCCTTGAAATTGGGATAAATGAGTTTCGTTACATGAAGCAAAGGGTCAAATTTGTGACCTAAGTTACAAGTTTTTCAACCGTTATACCTTGACCTAGCCCCGGGGCTTAAATAGTCTTGTAGTATTGCTGCTTTTGTTAGATGGTTTTATTACTCCCAACGTTTATAAACAACATTAATGAGTATAGGTTAGTGGATTTATTTTGTGAGGTTACAAGAATTTGAATATTTTATGGTAACACATGAAGTGTTAGTGTTTTGAAATGGGGTTATGGTTTTTGAAGGGGACCAGCTTAACGTCATCGGATTTTGGACCATCTTCCATGCAGATTGCAGAGACAATTGCTTTCTTGTGATGCATGTTAGAACATGTTCTTTGTTTGCTCACCCAACTGTAATATCACCGCTTTTGAAGCTTCCAATAATTGACTAGTGACAAGCAAATCACATTTCATTGTTGATTTTTTTTTCTGAGGGTTATGGAACATATGCAAAGACCTGCACTCAAAGCTCCATGATCTATTCATGCACCATAACCTCTAACGTGATATAATATTTTTATTTTACAAATGGATATATAAATCATATATATTTATACACTTGATAAATAGATTGATGAGTAAAGTTGCACCTGACCATTAACTCCATTATATGTTGTATTTGAAGTAGTTCTCCTACTCTGATAAATGAAGGGCGATAATATACAATGATTAGGTAAAGTATTATTGCAAATTAGCTTGAGAGCTAAAGTCTGATACTATACATAATAATAGCACTGACGACGAGGCTTGGGGCTATGCTGCATTTTAGAGGAAGCTATATATAATTAGTGTATTTTTTTTATTTTTTTTATTTTTTTTATTTTTTTTATTTTTTTTAGTTTTTTTAATTTTTTCATTTTTTATGTAACACCCCAAATGAACTTTTACCTTCAGATTACCTCAAAAAATAACCATCCACATTAAATTTAGATTCGTAATCTATAAAAAGACAGACAAATCACTTATTATATCGTACTATTAAAATATATTAATAATAATGTAAGAAGATTTTCCTTTGAAATATATAATATTAGATTATCTAATTTAATTTAAAAATTAACTCTACTAAAATTTAGTTGAAAATACTTATAAAGTGCTGTATTGATCAGCTTCACTACAAAAGTCAACACCTATGAGAAGAACCTAGAGTTGTGGACCACAAGAATAAAGAAAAACCAATTAAGAAGAATACCGGCCTATGAATAAAAGATGGGCTGAGCCCATGTTTTAAGTTACTTTTATCAGGAATGACCAAACAAGTGGCCAGTCCAATAATGTTAACTAATACTCATTCTGTGCTAATATTTTTCTGGCCAAAGTCTTCCTTTATTTTCTCTCGACACAAAAAAGTTATAAGTTTAAAATAGAATTGACATTTTTATAAGCTAAAAATATTAATAAATTTTAATTTTTAAATTATTGATAATTTATAGGACAAAATTACTAATACGATACTTTAATATTTAAAAATTAATATTGTGACTTTTCATAAGCATAAATTTAGGATTTAATAGATATAAGAACTTTAACTATAATTTTTCTTAAAAAAGAAATAGTTGCCTACAAAATTGCATGAGCAAGCTTTTTTTTTATAATTCTGTTGCATTAACTGATGATGCAAAACAGATCCCAACATTAACTTTTCATTCAAGAAAACTTTCAGATATATTCGTAAATTTTAATTAATCAGATTTATATGTTTATAAATTTTATACGAATGAAAAATATTAAATAACTAATATATTATAATATTTACCTTTTATATATGTTTGATGTATTTTTATAATTCTTACATTCTAACAATTATTGAATGTATATACAATATTTATTGAATATATATATTCTCAGAATTGTTTTAAAAAAAAATTAATTATATTTTATTCGTAAATTTTTTAAAATTTATCTTGAATATTGCAAGGTTTATTTTGTTATTGCCATATACTTTTACGTATAATAATTGATGTATATATGTATATGTCATTATAGTATCCATTGACTATAATCAGATTTGTATTCAAAAATTTATTTAGATTTGTATTCATGAAACTTTTTTTTAATTATCTTAATATTGCGTGTTTATTTCTTTTCACATGTACTTTTGCTATATATAACATTTGATGTATATATGTATACGTTTGTATTGATAATTGTATCCAAAAAATTATTTAAATTTGTATTCATGAAATTTTTTTCTTTATCGTCGTGTACTTCTTACATATAATAATGCATACGTTATTATAATATACATCGACTATATAATCATATTTGTATTCAAAATTTATTCAGGTTTGTATTCATAGTACTTTTAAACAATTATCTTAATTATTGTTGTTTATTTCTTTCGTCATGTACTTTTTACATATAAAATGTAATGTATATATGTATATATTATATAAATAATTCCTTAAAAGTAAATTATGTATAATTTTAAAATATAATTGGTCATACAATATAATAAATAAATATAAGAAAATGATTTCCATAACAATGTAAGTCAATTACCTTCAATATTAAACTTAAAAAAGTACTTTCAATCTCAATAAAGTGAAAATACTTGCCTTTTTAAAGATAATTGTGCTTATTTAAAATAGATTTGCTATAGAATTTTTTTAAAAAAATATTGTCATTCCCAATAAAACTAAATAAAAATTTGTCGGTTCCCATAAAAAATAAAAACTTTCAAGTTTCTTCTAATAAACTCGTGTATTTATAATAAAAAATTTGCCATATAATATTAAATAAATGTTAAAAAATAATGTTAATTTCCTTCTAAATAATGAAATGTTATAAATCTATTTTAAGTAAAATTGGTATTTTTAAATAAAAATTGGCCAAATAATATTTAAATACAAGTTGTCCCATAAAAAGTGAAGCTTCAATCAAACAAAAATTTGATTTTCTATTAAATATAATTATTGCAATATTTTTTTTTAAAAATATCTATTTCAATATAAACAAAAACTTCACAAATTTTTTAATAAAATAACCATTTTTCTCAACTTTTAGGGACACTACAAATGGACAATTTTAACCTAATAATTATAAAGACTTATTACATACCAATTAATTAAAAGTGAGCTATTTTATGTCAATTTTTTTAAAAAAATTTTGTAACTTTTTGCTATTTTAATTTAATTTCCTCTTTTTTTTTTTTTTTTACTATTTGGCATCAGACGTAAGTTAACCTATTAAATGTAGAGCCGTCAATATGACCTAGGTCCATTGGACCGATCCAACTCAGCCCGTAATTTAATAGGACCGAGCTTTTAATTTTGAAGCCCATTTAAAATGAGGCTTTTAGGCCGATCCAAATACCGCCCGTGGGGGCTTGAGCAAAAGGTGAATGGGATGGTCGAGGGCCGTAATAAAAATTAATTAAAAATCTATATTATATTAAAAGTGTGAAGGCCCTAACAATGTTGATTGAACTTCTTTTGTCAAAGATCCAATAGATAAAAACGCTATTTACTATTTTTATATAATTATTATTTAAAATTATTATTTTTAATTATTTCTGGCTACTTTATTTTATCATATTAAGCTTTCTATTTATGACAATTTATTTATGGAGTAAATCTAAAAAATAAAAAAATTTCAATTGAAATTTCAATTAAGTATTCAAAGAAATTATGATTTTATCTTTGAATTTATATTTTGTTATATTAGATTTTTTACTTATGACATAACTCTATTTATAGTATAAATATAAAAGAATTGAAGAAGAAGAATTGCTTCCGCGAAATCTTTTTTCCTTTTTGATTTGGTGACTTTTTTTCCTTCCTTTCTTTTTGATGGCAGGAGTTTTTATAAAATTTCTCTTTCTTTTTTTTTTTCTTTTTTTCATAGGCATGAATTTCTTTTTTTATTTTTTTTTTATAAAATGAAAAATTTATTTTTAATAGTAATATCCTAATATTTTTATATTTTTTTTATTTACAAATTCTTCCACTTCTATAAAAAAAAATTTAATTGCATAATTTAATTCATCAATTCTTCTACATTAACAACAACTTTGATTCAATCGCCTCAACTTTGTATGTTTTGTGTTAATCTATCTTTTCTTTTTTTCATGTTATGATTCTTTTTTAATATTGTAGTTTTGTAAAATCCAATAGTAATTGTTATGTCGCTCTTTGTTTGTACTTAAAATAATTTAACTCGTTGTCTCTTTTCGTTGATTCTAATATTGATACTATATTATCTCCTTTAATTCAAATTTTACTATATTATGTGATTTAGATTTGTATATTTATTAACCTGGCATTCTTATGACTACACATTCACAAGTTTTATCTCCAGCAGAATATTAATCTCTTCATCTCATAAAATATTTTTTTTATAAAATCCTATAAATTATTATAATTATAAACTCTTATACATTTTTATTTTAGATATGTATTTGCAGCGGAATCAAAAGGATTACGGAATTCAGATAAATTGTACACTAAATAACTTAAGACGATATGATTCTCATTGATAATAAAAGTCCGAATTGGAGATGGATTAAAAAAAGAGTATAAAAGTGAACAAAGAAAGGCACACAAATGACTATAACATTAGTTGACGAAGAGGTGATAATTTTTTATTATATTCTATATTTATATTTTATATTTTTACATACATGTTTGAGTTCTTATCTATTTTTATTATATTTTATATTTATACATACATACATACACATACACACACACACACACATATATGTTTTGACCACTAAAAGTTTAATTTTTTGTAAGACACAAGTTCATGCTATATTTTTCACTGATTATGTATTGAAAAGTAGAAAAAATATTTACAATAAGACAAGATCTGTTACATCATAAATGGACGTATCAATAGTATTAATCCTAATTTTGTATCAAGAAACAAGGAGATTGAATATGGGTTCAATGACAATATTATATTTCTAAATGCAAATGCCTACTTTTTCACATAATTTTGTTCGCTTGAAGAGGCAGATTAATCTTTGAAAACAATCTTTTGGTAATTTCTTTAGATTTCATCAACTAATCTAACATTCAATATAAGCATAATATTTTACTCCTATTTACTTAACAAAATCTCTTTGTAGATATAAGCACGAAAGTCCTTATAAATGTCGATTGAACTTTTTACCCGTTAATCTATCACAATACTTTAATACAAAAATAGAATTAAAGAGTATAATTTTCTTCTTTAACAAATTGTATAATAAAAAAAATTATAGAAAGCATAACATTCTTTAAGTTGTGTCAATTAATCGAAAGCACTATTGTTATTCTCTCCCTTTAATTAAATCTACACTCATTTTTTTCATTTTAATTTCGTGAAGTGTTCGACTAAACACATATAGTAAGAGAAACAAAAGAAAAAAAGCTGAAATAATATCATAAAGAGTAAAATATTACATCTAAAAATTAAGTTATTATTAAATATTTAAAATACAAAGCTTCGTATAAAATATCATTCACCGCTTTACCTTTTAAAAATAGAGTTCAATCTTTTGCTCATAATAATTGTTTAATTATTTTTCTAATATTTAGGATTTTAAAATTTACTAAATATAATTTTAAATTCTTCCTTTTTAAATATATAGAAAATATTAATATTTATATATACATATAATGCATGTATTTGGAGTGTTATAAAAGTGAATAACTTTTACCTTTCTATTAAAAGCTATTTTATGAAGTTTCTATTCATTGAAACAAGAATTAGAATAAATTGAAGAAAGAAATCCACTAGGATTTGACTCGTCTAAACATCATTTATCAATTTGAAATTCATAATTTTCTTTATAAATTTTTATATTGTTACACAAACACATCTTTTAAATATTATTTATGTTATTTTTGTCACGTACGCTTAGACTAGTATACATAAAATAGAGTACTAAATAATCGTAGGAGTCAAAATTCGCAAGAGTCGTATACTTAAACCATCATATATTAATATTACAAAGTCCAAAAACTCATTAATCTTTGCTTTCATATTAATATCTCTATTTGATTCAAAGGATATCATGTGAAAAGTTGTTCAATTTCGTAGAAGCTTTATGTTTATCGAGATCGTGTTCTTGTAGGATTGTACCCAAGATATTTGAATGTAACGACAAACTGCTTCGTATTTAGTGCTCATACAATCAAATCTTTACCAGTTCTCAAATTTAATAAATATTGTCGATTATTTTGTTTCAGAATTTAATACTTGACTAACAAGAGAATAATCTACGTAATATTATTCAGAAATATTTTTAAAATTTTAGAATTAGAATTTAAATTATTTTAAAAAATATTTTTTAAAAGTGGGGTCCGCAAGGTCCACAGCCCACGTATTGGATGGAATGAGCTTGCTATTTTATGGCCCATCAAAATGATATGGGTTGGTCCGGCCTGACCTGTCAAACCTGTGCTCGTGTGGGTTTACTCCCGAATGAATTGGGCTCTGCCCTAGCCATATTGATAGCTCTAATTAAATGATATAAGAAAGGATAATTTAAAAAATTGGCACCCGTTATAATTCACACACATTTTTTAATGCTACAGATTTGAATTTATGATCGAAAATCTTTTCATTAAAATAACTTTAAATTGATTTTTAAAAATTTTCAAATCTTACTCACTAAATCTCTTTATCATTATTCATAACATCTTCTGGTAAATCTCAAATCTTGTCCTAATAATTTCTCCAATTCAGCGAAATCAAGATGCCATTTTGGAAATTTCTAAAGTCAAAATTGCTGCACTTAGAAGAAATTTTCTTGATAATTTTCTATTGCATATTTATAAAAAGTAAAAGTATACCAATTGATTAGAATAGTTATGAATTGATTCATTGTAAATTTGGATCTAGTTGTCATATTGGTGGTGGTATGGTGTTTCTGATGGGTTATTAGGATTATGTCCGTGAAGTTTGAAATTTTTGTATATAATGTATAGGATGGAATGATGGTGTTTTCTAATGAGTGTTTATATAGTGTGATTATACTTATCGAATTTCCTAAAGTTCTGTTGATTTTGAAAGATGTTTAAGTGGTTCGATGGAGGAGAAGAATACCATGTACACACTCATACATATATAGTCAAGTATCATGTATATATTTTGATATATATTTTGGTCACTAATAAATATATATTTAGATACACATTTTGAATTAATAAATATACCCTTTCTCACTCTTTTTCCAGTAGCATGCTTCGTAATCGACAAGCAAGCAAGAAAGAGACCAGCTATTGGACAAACGCCAACAAAGAGACTATTAAGTTATACATATTATGTGGTACAGACGATATACATTCGATATACGTATTGTAAAGGATTGGACAAGCTTTCAGATATAGATATTGTGAAGAACCGGTGTCAATAGAATCATCTTCAATTATATGTGTAAATGACAAAATGTATATAGTGTAGTGCATATATAGAGTGAGTCATAGTGTAGCCATAAAATGTATACATAATTCAAAAGAATAATTATGTATTGTCTTTATTTTTAGACTTAAATTACTAAGTAAAATATTATTTTTAAAATATGCCAATTCTACGTAGGAATTATATATATGTACATGTCAAAATAAATTCCCTTCTTTTCTATCTAGATATTTTGCCAATAGAGCTCCTCACCTTACAAAAATTATGACGGATTGTTGCTTTTTCATAAAAGCCTTTGTAAGTAGCCATGACAGTCTAATGTTGATCGGTAAAGCTGAGCAATATAATCAACATAGACTCAAATCTAACATTAATTGAAAAATATTTTTTTTAAAGAGCTATATTTTCATAACTTTTTTAAATAGGGATAATCTAAATGGCGATCTTAAAAAAGCCACTCGATTGTAAGGAGATAGGAGGCCATGAGAAAGTTTTTTAATTCCTTTGTTCAACTTCGTGAAGAACCCCATTCTATCTCTCCCTCAAGTTACTTAACAAACAAGTGGAATGAAATCCCAATTATACACTTCGATGTGAGGACAAGGGCTCTACAAAACATCCCCTTGAGACTTCTGGCTCTTATGTCCTCCACTGTGCCTTGGAATGCTTCTTCTTATAATGAAGTCGAGTTATGGCATTGCAGATTAGGCATCTTCATGTCAAAGATGCGACCTACGTAAATTAATTAGTGCTAAACTTATAATTGCTTCTTCGTAGGAATAAGAATCTTTACAAAAGAATTTATAATAAGATTCTTCATGGCACATAAAATTATGTGTGATCAAGAAGAAATAAGTAAATGACTATTATTATAGTGAATACTATTATAATAAATGACTATTATAATAAGGTTGCGCTATATTATGTTGTCTCCAAATCAGCTACTATATTTTGTGTCTTCTGAATATTACATGTTATTTCAAACTACAACTGTCAATGAATTTTCTTCGTTCCTATCTTTCTCTGCGTGTTCTTTATCTGTTTTTTTTTCTTGAATTGTTGAATGACTTTAGTGTTACACTAGAGCTGTCCTAACTGAGTTAGTGAAGAGGATGGGGAAATCAAAATCAGAACATTTTGCATACTGTAACATCAAGTTGATTAACCTATTTTGCCTACTCTTTTGGTCATGTCTGATCTGTAACATTTTCCTCTCATCTCTAGTTTGATGATTATTACATCATAATAATAAAAACAATATGAATATAAGGAGATATTATATTTTCAAATCTTATCCGCTTTTATGGTCAGGATGGTGATTATTATTAGTAGACAATGACATTGTTGTGTTGGTTGCCTCAAGATGCCCGCTCTCAATTGGCCCACAAAGGATGGGAACGACATCCTGACTAAACAAGAGTTTCTTCAATTTGGTCAATCGTAAAGAAGGCACCGGATAAACAGCTGAGACAAACTACTACTGTACAACGCATTAGCAGAACGAGACGGTAACCTACGCCCTTTGGGCTTTGACTAAACCCTTCTCCAATTTCTCCTTTTTCATAATTTGTTCATCAGTTGTCTCGTAACCCATTCAAAACCTGTCATCCCTTTTCATTGCCACGAAAACAAATGATGATGTTCAAGAATATCTGAATCTGCTTTTCAAAATTTACTATAAAGAAAAATGTATCGAATATCACAGGTAAACTAACCAAATGACAAAGGTACAAGCTTCACATGTCGTTTATCACTCACTAATTAATAGTTACTCTTTCCAATGCTCTTTAAGTCACAGGACCAGAATGAACAAAAGAAGTCCAATAACACCAGAATGAGAATGAAATAACCTCTTTCCTGTGTTATAGTCAATTGACATGTTATAACAAAATCAAATTAAAATTCATGAAGTATTAATTAACACAATTTGTTAATATAACTAATAGGGGTCAACCGTACAACAAATACAATAGCACACAAGTGACCAAATAGGGAAATTAAAGAAATTGTGTTTGAGTAGCACATTTTAACTTAAATGAATACTTGATGTTTTGAATCTCATCTGTTCTAAGATCTAAATATCTCTTTATTAATCTCTACCAACAAAGATTGCCTGTACCAATTTCACAAAGCATTACTTCTACAATTTATCCTCAGAGAGGTAATATATATACTTGTGCATGTCATTCTTTCTTCTTCTTATTCTAAGGTTTTTTCTTCAATGACTTTTATTATCCACATAAATTATGTGCCATCAACAAGAAATAAGTAAATAACTGTTTCTCTTGCTCTTAGTTATTTGTTTAAAGATACGAAAATTTAAATTATACTTTTTAAAATTTATTTAATTAGGGATGTGGTATGAAAATGAAGAAGGAATTAAAAGATGAAGAATCGAACTCTATTTATATAGTCCATAAACTAAATTATTAAGATTTTCTTTTTAAAATTATGTTCATAGAGTTATGTGATTTAAGTTACTCATCAAATTACTAGTAATGAGGAAGAAAAACATAACATGTTGTAATAAAAGTTATTTGTCTAGAATAGTGGAATCACTACATTAGAATACCTATCGTCCTAAATGTATTGTTTTTACTTTCCATGACTCATCCTAATCCATGTTTGGTCACTATTAATTGTATATTACAATTTTTTTAAACGTTTTAAATACCAAAATAAAGTATGTGAAAAGCATTTAATAAATCATACTCTGATATAAATACAATGAATTGTGGTTGTTCATTTAATATGAAAATTCATTGAATTGTGTGGATATTTTATACTACTGAACTCTTCAACATATATGTATCATGTTAATGCATTATTTAATATTTGTAACCTTTGGGTGACTTCTCATCCTATAAATTGAGATGTTCTTCACCTTTGAAAAACACATTTGAAAGAAAGAAGAAAATTATTTTCCCTTTTCTACATCTCTTGTCTAAGATATCTTGTTTTATATTATTCCATTTGCTATTAATTTACAACACATTATCGCACGAAACTTTAATCAACTCGAGAAGATTTTCAGATGATTTTCATTTTGTGTTATAACATCAGGCAAAGGGTACGCTTTTCAAATAATTTATTTTTCTTTGGATTTTGAAATGCGAAAACATATTTATGGTTACATTTTACTACATGTCACTCTAAAATTTTATATCTTTAAGTTCTCAATACATAAGCATGAAGTAATATTAAAGATATTGGTCTTTATAGTAACTAATGAAACGAAAGTCCACTAATATTACGAAACCGTAGTTCAAATTGATATAACCACTATATTTATTCTTATAATTACAATCATGTTTGTCACAAAATTATGTGTTTGAATATATATGGTACGAAAAAAAGTATACCATTGTTCATATTTGATATTTTTTGATTATCCACATTTTCCATAAGTAAATTATGGCAGTTCACAATTAATTGTATGTTGATCGTCTTTCATATTAAGAGAGTGACGAACAATTATCTCATGATATCAATATTAGATATATCCTCATTAAGGTTTTAAAGGTTATAATATATAATATAATGGACCGTTTTAATGCAACTTATAGAATTGTAAGAAATATGACCATTAGACCGATAATAAATACTTTCATTAAGGCTTATTCAAACTAAGCATATTCATTTAACTCTATAATCAAGTAAATTAAGTGATAATACGCTCAATATATGATTGATTATTATGATCACTAAAAGTGAATATCTAGCAAATGTTTGTTATGTTCACATTATTGATGAATGATTGTAGAAAATTATTATTTATAAGTTTTCTACCGATGTGAAAAGTTGTAGCTCACAACCCAAGGAAAGAATTAATTCAAAGTCCTCAATGTGTAAGGATAAGTTATATTTCAATCTTTTTGACTTTTAAGATTTGAAAACATGAAATTATTTTATGTCTAGTTGTGGTTATGCAAAATTATAGTCCATTCTTGAAGTGAATGAGACAACTGATGATAAATATCATATAAAGGAAAGACATCAGGTTCGAGTCCTGATGCACCATAATTGTAAGACATTGGGTTCTAGTCCAGCTACATTATGGCCTAACACGCCTTATATGGATAAGCATTGGGGTCATTTCAATGCACCATATTGATAATATAAAATGATGATTAAGGTAAAATAATCCCTATTATGAAGTCCTTCCCACTGATATGCTCCATTCTATAAAGAGAATGGGAGCATGTATCAAAATTCTCAAGAAGACTAATAATTATCAAGGCCATATTAATGAATGTGGGGGTGAAAAGATACAAAATAATAATCGTCATCATGATGGAAGCTATAACAAGAGAACATTATGGGTTCTCGTAAATAATCCTTCAAAAGGCAAAGGTGAGATCTGGTCATCAATGTTATATAGCGGGTATATTAGGCATGTGCTCGTTGTTTGCCCGAATAATTTGTCTAGCTTTATTAATCCTCCATCAAAAAAAAGGAAAACAAAGTGAGGCCACATTTGACCTTTGAAAATGATGTTGAGGTTGGGCCATATGAATAATTATGATAAATGTTACGACAAAATAAAAGTTATGAGGCATGTCTGTAGATACTATAATGTGACCATATGAAATAAAGTTTATAAATTTGACCGCCATGATTGAAGAAATACCACAACTCATCTCCAAGGAGGTTTGAGAGAAATAAAGAAAATATTTCTCTCATTTGACTATGAAAAGGTATATGTTAATACAATATGGTAGTACAAAATTGATTGAGGGATCTGGAAGAGCGACTTTATTACTATCTGTGAGGAATGCGATTGCTTATTAACAATGCACTATATTGTAATAAGTCTCAAAGAAACTTGTTAAGTTTCAAAGTTATTCGCTAAAATGGCTATCATGTTGAGACTGCTAATGAAGGAAATGTTGAATACTTTATATTACTACTAAAGGCTGAAAAATTAAAAAGAAAATTACCCGCATTTTCTTCCGAGCTGTACCAAGACGCAGTTAAGATGGTTGAATCACATGTTGTAGTAAATAAAAATTTAGCCATCCCGTATTTTAATATGATGCGCATAATTATTGAAAATTCATAAATACCCTTTGAAGAACCAAAAGATTCTTCAATAAAATGAGTTCTTGTGCTAATTATTCTCAAGGAAAGTTGGTTATTAAAACCACGCTAGCCTAAGGTCGGGACTCAACTCGCATTTCTGAATGTATAATGTAAGATATATGTGAAAATTGAATTCTCCATGTGGAACATTCAAGTATTATATGGTCTTGATAGATGCATCTACAAGATGGTCCTAATGTGGTGCTTATTTCACCCGCAACACGCTTTTATGAGATTGTTGGCTCAAATAATAAGGTTAAAAACACAATTTTCAAATTATGAACTTTTAAAACAAAACATCTTGATAATGCCGTAAGTTTACATCCCAAGCCTTTAATAATTATTGTATGTCCACTGAATAACCGTTGAACATTCAGTTGCTCGTGTTCATACTCAAATGGTCTAGTAGAATCATTGATTAAACGCCAACAATTGATAAATTTCAATCATTTGCTAATGAGGACGAAATTTCCATTTCGCATGGGGGCATGCCATTTTGTATGCAACAATTTGTGCGTATAAGGCCTACCAGCTTATCATGAATTCTCCCTATTGCGCTTGGTTTTTTGGGTCAGAGCCAAATATTTCCCATCTTAGAATTATCAATGTACTAGATATTTCAATCATTTCCACCACAACGCACAAAGATGAGTCCCCAAAGAAGGTCAGATATATGTTGGGTATGAATCTCCTTCTATTATAAAATATTTGGAATCGATGACTGGAGATTTATTTACGACAAGATTTGGCTGACGGCGCTCTGATGAATCAACATACCTAACATTATGTGGAGAAAATAAGCAAATAAAAAGGAGATAGATTTGAATGCATTTTCACTATCTCACATAGATCCTCGAACAAATTAATGTGAACAAGAGGTTCAAAAGATGATTTATTTGCAAATTTGCAAATCAACCGCCATATGCCTACTAACCTTCCAAGGGTTACTAAATCTTATACTCCACCTACAAATGCTCCAGCTTGAGTTGATGTCCCGATAGGACAAATTATTCATACAATGAATCTAAACCACGCCCGAAACGTGGTAGGCCAATCGGTTTCAAGGATAAAAATACTTGAAAAAGAAAAAAATAAATGATCAAAATGATCATAATATAGACATAACAAATGATAAGACCAACGGCACCAAAAATAATGAGAATAAATAAATCTCAATAAGTTACGTCTCCACGAGTAAAAGTCAGGAAATTCGTAAATGATATTGTGGTTGACAATATTTTTGCTTATAATATTGCCGTTGAAATAATGCAACAAGATGAGGATTTTGAACCAAAATCATTTACGAATGTAGATAAAGAAATGATTGGCCACAGTGACGCACCAGCCGAAGACTTCACTTGAAAACGTAAAGTTTCTTGACCGTTCAATACCAAGATGTTAAGCCAATGGGTATAAATGGATTTTTGTGTGAAAAACAAAATAAAAAAGGGCGTAAGTCGTAAGATATAAAGCACGACATGTGGCACAAGAATTTTCACAAAGGTCTGACATTGATTAAATGGAGACATATTCTCCTATAGTGGATGCAATTACCTTCGTATCTACTAAATTTGGCGTCATGAAAAACTTGAAATGCGGCTAATGGATATTGTCATAGCTCATTTATATGGCTCATTGGACCACTACATTTTTATGAAAATTCCTGAAGTATCTGAGTTCCCCAAGTATACAAATGTCACAAGAAATTGTTCATCAAAAGCTTTAGAAATCCTTATACTGATTGAAACAATCGTGGCGGATGTGGTACAATCATCTTAACAAATATTTGTTGAAGAAATGATACAAAATGACCCTTATTTGTCCTTTTTATTTTTATAAGAAGGTCTGAATTTGAGTTTGTTATAATAGTTGTGTATAAGCTGATGACTTGAACATCATGGGCACTCCTAAAGATCTTTCAAAAGTTGTTGAGTGTTTGAAGAAAGAATTTGAAATAAAATCTTTGGTAAGATAAAATTTTGTCTGGGGCTCTACAATTGAGTATTTAACAAATGGAGTATTTGTCCATCAATCAACATACACCGAAAAGGTCTTAAAGTTTTTACATGGATAAATCAAGACTCGTTGAGTATTCCGATGGTTGTGAGATCGCCAGACATAAATAAAAGATTTATTTCGACATCAAGAAAAATGATGAAAGCTTCTTGGTGATGAAACTTCATATCTTAGTGCAATTTGGGCACTAATGTATCTAGCCAATTATACCCTACCAGATATTTATTTTGCAAAGTAAGTTTATTGGCAAGATTCAAAATTCTCTCCAACAAGAATATATTGGAATGGTGTTAAACATATATTCGCATATCTTCGAGTAACTATTGAAATGAGATTATTATTTTATTCTAATGAATCCAAGTCGAAGCAATTGGTTACGCAAATGCGTAATATTTTTCTGGCCCACATAAAGTCTGATCTCAAACGGCTATTTGTTTACATATGGAGGCAATAACTATATCTTACGCTCAATGAAACAAACAATACTCACTTCTTCAAATCATGCAATAATAGCCATTCATGAAGCAAGCCGAGTGTTATTGAGGTCACGACTCAACATATTCAGGAAATATGTGGTTTTCTTGAAAAGGATATTCTAACTACATTCTTATGAAGATAATGTGCATGTATAGCTCAATTGAAGGGAGAATATAGCCAAAGGAGACAGAGCTAAACACATTTCACCAAAATTCTTCTTTACTCGTGATCTTGAGAAGAAGTGAAATAGATGTTCAACAAATTTGCTTGGCTGACTTCCATGCATCTGTTCACTAAAGCATTACCAACCTCAACATTTGAAAAGCTTGTAATACAAGATTTGGGATGCGTCGTCTCCAAGATATTATATGAGGTTTACATCGTGGGGAATAAAATATGCGTTGCACTCTTTTTCCCGTCTAGGTTTTGTCCCAATGAGTTTTCCCCGATAAGATTTTTAACGAGGCAACAATTAATGCGTACTACGTATATGTGTACTCTTTTTCCTTCACTAGGATTTTTTCCATGTGACGTTTTTCCTAGTAAGGTTTTAACGAGCACATTATCTGCGACATCCAAGTGTGAAATGGTTACTTAATACAACGACTGCGGGTCAGGCCCATTTAATATGAATCCATTGAATTGTATGGATACTGCATGTCGAATTCTTCAACATAAATGTATCATAATAATGCATTATTAATATTTGTAAATCAAGTATGACTTCTCATCCTATAAATCGAGATGTTCTCCGCCTTGAAAAACACACTTGAAAGAAAGAAAAATACTATTCTCCTTTTTCAACATCTCTTATCTAAGATATCTTGTTTTATATTATTCCATTTGCTATTAATTTGCCAAATACAATCGCATATCTAGGTGTAAAATGTTTGACTCTTAGAACATTGGAAAATGAATTTAACATGAGTAATCAGTTATTCATGTATTAATTTAGGCCTTATCCAAAGAATCAAACCATTCCTTAAGTATATTATATTTATATATATTCATCCAATAAAATTAGAAAAATTTATCTCTCACAACTACTTAACACTTTAAATTACTAAACATAATAATATTTTTCCTTATCTCAAAACATAACATTTGTTTCTTTAGAAAAAACTATTTCATCACTCCTCCTCCTTTTTTTTCTTCCTTCTTCTTTCTTTATTTTTATTTTTTCGATTACTAAATTTTTCTTTGTAAATCGAATTCCGCTATTGATGAACCTTTTTCTTATATATATATATAAAGACACTATTTCCCTTCTCCTCCTTTATTTTCTTCCTTCTATTTATTTTTCAAATTTATTAAATTTTCTTTGTAAATTAAAATCTCGAACTCCATCATCGATAAATTTTTTAAGCTTCAACGTTGAAATTTGATTTTGAAAATTAAATAATTTCAGATTGAGTGTGTTTCAAAAACTTGAGAACATCTTAGGAAGTTTATATATCAAATTTAGGATGATTTGGTGTAGATTTGATTTGATTTTAAAAGTTATTAATAATTAAAGAATTAAAAATATCAAGAGTAAAATAAATATTACACAATTTATAATTTTTAAATTTGAAAAATTAAAATAATTTAAATGGGCGGGTTCAAAATTAGAGAACACCTTGGAGAACTTATATATCTCAAATTCTAGGATGATTTAATATAGATTTAATGTGGTTTTGAATAAATTTGTGATTCACTTGAATTCCACCATTGATGATGCAAGCTTTAAAGTTGAAACTAATTGATTTGAAAATTAAAATAATTAAACGAAGGTATCTAAAAATTAAAAAACACCTTGGTATGACCCGTGGTGGTATTAAATTTGTATAAAAGTTTATACACAATATTTTTATAGATGTATTAAAATTTTCAAAAATGTAATATAATTTTTTTTTATATAATTTTATATTATTATATACGCATTTCATACCGAATTTGAGAGAATTTTTATGCCTTGAGCGAGATATATATATATTTATATACCGATTTTGCGCGCTTAAGGCCACGTAATTTTGAGCGAGTACACATTTTATTCCCAAATTTTGAGTGATTTTTTTTTTTAAAAATATTTTTAATTTTTTAATTAGAATTTTCGAATTTAAACTCTTGATAAATTTTGTAATAGTGAATATTATTTATGTATACATATGAAATTTGCCCATATAACTCCTTTCGCTTTCTTTTTTACTTAATTGTATATTAAAAATAATTATTTCAAAATAATTGCTAATATAAAAACACAAGAAATAATTGACAATTCTTTTTCTTAAATTCCGATCTTTAGTACTTAAGTCACTCTATAATATAATAATAATAATAATAATAATAATACTCATAATTATAATTTTTGTATTATTATTGTATATTTTTAAAAAATATTTATTAATTAATATAATTATATTAGTCAAATTATAATTTTTATTAATTTTTTTAAAAGAATATGTAAATTTTATCGTCTCAAATAACGAAGGGAGTATTTTACAAGTTAAGCATTTATTTGTCACATTAGTTCGTTCAATAGCACATGAATAAACTAATTCAGTTTATAACAGTATATCGACAAAAATTTAACATTTGAAATTTTATATCTTTTCATGTTTATAATATATAATTTTCATCACGGGCCATGTATACATTTGACTGTTCTTGGCAAATTTAGTTCTTTGTCCTAATATATATTTCAACATTCAATCAAATTTCTAAACTTGATTGGATTATTTGATAACTTTTTTTTTAAATTTAATATTCAATATTTATATTAAAACTTTAATTAATTTAAATCCGTGTTATGTAAAATTCATTAAAAAGAAAAAGCAGATTTTATCATACATCTTTAATTACTTGTGAAAAGAAATTATATTTATTCTATTATCATTATATTTTACCAATATTACTGGATATATATTTACATTGTCAATGTATTAATACATGACCTTGATTTACGCAGGAAGGAATTTTTATTTTTTATATTGAAAGACATAATTATCTAGTAGATATATTAAACTTTTAAAAAAAGTAAAGTGTTGTTTCTTCTGTCACTTAAGCAACATATTGTTTAGCCGCTAAAATATAATATTACTTTTTTATTAAAAGGAGTAGATTATATATATTACGCGGGTATAGATAATAGTTCAAGAGCACTGCTAGGTTCGTGATTACGCATGTGTCACATTAAAATACACTAACTTATTACAAATGATAGATATTTCATTCCTAGTGGATGTTACTCCATCTTGATATGCTTTGACTAGTTTTTCAACATTTGTCATGCAGAGAACATCACATTGACGCTGGGCTACTATTTGTTACTCCCTCCTGTTTTAAAATAAGTTTCGTGTTTTTATTTACACATCTCAAGAAAACTACTCATTTTTGTATTTAAAAAAATGTATTTTACCACTTACCCCTAATAAATACATTGAAAGATGTAACTCTTAATATTTTCGATTATGTAAAACTCTTCACTTAAATTAAAATTGGAAGAACATCATTAATGTCTTCTTGATTATGTAAAACACCACTTATTTCGGGAAACTATGGTAGCTTTGAACCTTTGTCCGGCCAAAAAGCCTGACATCACTTTGTTTGATTGACGAGTTATATCATGGAGGATTCCCTAGTCTCCTCAAAAGTAACCCAAGATTCCACAATTGTTGAAAAATAAAGAGAGAGTATTCCAAGGATTCTAATACTTCAGTGAGAATCGCTTTCAATTTCAAGTGGGGAATAAATTAAGGTGAATAGCTAAATGAAGATCATGCTCCAATGCGTCAAGTTCAGCCATTGTGTGATTATGAGCACTCGATTTTTTTTGAAAAAGACAATGATCCAGCTTACATTGAAATTTCTGACGCACGCCACCTATACCGGGTACCCTTCTAATGGAGTAGGCCCGTTTGCATTAAGCTGAAACAGCCTCGGCGGCGGCCCATTTGATCCGCACTTCTCTTGAGCAGGGAGGGTACGCAGAGTACAAAGGAATGTATTCTGTTTTTATGTTCACCCTATCGATAGGGAGAAATTTGTGGGTTTTGTTAAAGATGTTATCGTTTCGATTGAGCCAAAGGTGCCAGATGGCAAAGAGAAGAATCAGTTTCCAACTCAAAATGGAAGTTGTTAGGGTAGGGAATTTGTGATTTCTAAGATCGGTAAGCTAGTCATTTTGGTCGTGGAAAATGAGATCAATGTTTAGTCTTAGGTTTGAGCCAATTTTTTTGCGATATATCAGCTGAAGAAGATATGTTGAATGTTTTCATCAAGAATTTAATGATTTGACATAAAGAATCATTTGCAATGCCAAGACGGCGAGACGCTGTGATAAGGAAGTCTATTATGAGAACACAAGACAAATGAAGAATTTAATCTTGGCCGAGAGTGTGAACTTTCCATATCCAATAAAGTGGGTAGGGACTATAGGTATCAAAGGGGGTAACAGTTATAGACCGATCTAGTGGTGAAAATACCATTTTTGTTTGGAGCAGCCCAATAAGTGTTTATTAAAGGGCCCCTAAACCGAAATTTGGTTGATACACTTGTTCATAACTTCCCGAGGGATATTTGGGCTGGCATCTAGATTTGATCCCACCTCCCTCCCCCATAGCCGAGAAAGCTTTAGATCTTATTCTCCTTTTACCGAGGCCCTGAATTATTTCTCTAAGAGGAGTGGATTACTGGGATCCAATGGTGATGCCACAACCGATGGTCCACAGGGGCCTGCAATGCCCTTGGAGCATATTTCTCCGCCTATAAGAATATTATCCTAGATTCAGAGGAGGATTTAGGGGGGGGGATTCTGCACGCACTTATTAATCCAGGAGAGGCCCTGTGAGGGGGTTCTATATTTGTGAAGAGCAATTTGATCCCAAGACCTCCATGTTCTTCCTGGTAGTAATTTTTTCCCAAGCAATATAGTGATTTTTGTGTGAGTATCAAGCAGCCCCAAAGAAAATTTCTTTTCGAATTTGGTCAATGTTTGGTAAATAGAGGTGGAAAGCTTGAAATACTACATAGAGAAGTGAGATACTATTAAGAGTAGCTTTAGTGGAATAACCCGTCCAAATTTTTGTTTGAGGAAATTGATTTTCCATTGGCTAGACTCGCCATAACGCCAATAATGTACTAAAATCGGCAGTTTGGATTTGCGATTTATAATCGTGGAAGCCCGTATTTTCAAACCGAGGGAAGGCCGAATATGGAAAAGAGCACTAACTGTAGCACAAATTTTTGGTCATAGTGGTATGAAAAGATTGCTTTTGATTTGGAAGTGCTTATTTTTTGACCGAAAAAATGGTAGAAATTAGTCCATGCAAGGGTACATAGAGTGAATAGATTTATCGCTATCTTAGAGACAAGGATGAGGTCACAACATAAAAAAGATGAGAAATCTGAGGCCTCTTTTTGCTAAGGGTGATGGAATCCCATTTTAGAGTATCAACTCCGGTAATTTATATAGTGGAGAGAAGTTCCTAACAAAGAATAAAGATGTACGGGGACATAGGTCTTTGTCTTATGTCCCGACGAGAAAAGTATTCTGGGCTTGGGTGCCATTATCAAGGATGGCTATACTAGAGGAGGTAATACAACTCATGATAAGATTAGTAATTTTTGGAGGAAATCTAAAATAGCAGTATGAAAACAAAAGACCATTCTATGCTACAAAAGCTTTTCCAGTCTATTTTGAGCATAAGGGATGCCTTTGTGCTTTTTTTGGTTTTATTAAGGTGGGAGATTAATTCTTGTGGACTAGGATGGCATTATCACACTTCCTTCCTTTCGAGAAAACTGCCTGATAACTAATAATTTCATTAAGATAGGATTTATACTATACAGCGTCAATTTTAGTAATGACTTTGTAGATAGTGTTACACAAATCAATAGGCTGAAATCTTTAGATGGTTTGCATTTTTAAATTTGGGTATAAAACAAAGAAGGATTTTGTTAAGTCATTCAAAATGGATGGTCCGAGTCATGAAAATATAATGGAAATAATCAAGAATTGATTTCCACTATACTCCACCTAAGCTGAAAAAGTAAGGGTGAGACCATTTAAACCAAGAGCTTTGAAAGGCTTGAAAGAGAAAAGGGCTTAGGTAACTTCCCCGATCGAGAAGAGCATTGTTTAAGGGAGATAGATCAATATTGTGGAAACTATTATTGATATTTATAAAATTATTAATATTATGTGAACTATGCCTCGAAGTATAGCACAATGGAAAATACTGGGGAGTGTAATCAAATTAACTTGTTTCTACCAATGATCTACTCATCGTTGTCATCTTTGAAGAAGGAGATTTTATTTTTCTCCTTCTATTAAAAATGAGAGATGATAAAATTTGTGTTAGCATCTACATTATTTAGCCAGTTAACTCTAGCCCTAATTTTTCAATAGTCTTCCTCAATGTAACACCCCAAAAAATTGGATACAAACGTGTCTTTCGAGGTAAGACTAAGAGTACATAATAGGCTAAGAAAGAAGTGTTATGAGTTATTTGAGACACTCTATGGTCATATTTAAGATTGTACATCTATCAAATTGTAGAATAAAATTGGAAAGTTATCGAAAATTTCTACTTGAGATTTTCTGAAATTTGTGTCAAACGCCTCGAGACTCTTTTCTCCCAATCTATAAGGAGTTAAAGTGGAGACCATCAAAATTTAAATATCTAAAGTTATTTCCAGTACATCGTAAATCATTTGGTCAATACAACTTTGAGTAGAGAGATATTCAAGGCTGGAGACCGCGCCGTGCACTCTACAAGGTCTTAAGCGTGGATTATTTAATTTCTTTTGGTCGGTTATTGGTCATCAAAAATCTATTTTCCAGCATATATTTCGTATGAAACCTCTCTCAGGTTCTCTCCATGGTTTCCTTTGGGTTTTGGGGCTAGAAGTCATGTTCAACATGATTTTTTGGCATGTAAAGCCTGAAACGCGTGGTAGTTCGCAGGGTGTATTTTTTTTGGGTCACAGGCTGTTTCAGAAGCTATTGGCAAGTTCTTTATTTTGTTCTCATGGCTTTGCGTTGTTTATAGGTGTTTCACGTCATAGGTGTTGTCTCAGTTTTCACGTCCAATTCCTATGAATCTTATCGTGCAAGCTTCGTTGGTATTGTTTTGTTGTTTAGCCAGTTAATCAGCCTAAGTGTAATTTGACCGCCTTTGTGCGTAGGTTCATGGTTTTGAAGGCTTAAGTTCGTCTAGGCTTGAAGCTAAGATATGTTAGGCTTGTCCTCGATAACGCTCAAACCACACTTCCAATCAAGTGAGAAGCAAACGTTGTCAATAAAGAACCCAAACCTATGTGCTGGGGTCGAATTCATTGTGGAATATGAAAGACTAGATTACAGCCAATAGATGAACTTGTATGGTAATTATCAATAAAGGGGGAATTCTAATAAAAAGAAATAATAAAAATAAGCAACAAATAAGATTATAGTTGTGAATCAATAATTAAAGGATAACTAGGGTTTATGTTCCCATGGGTTCATAACAAATTTGGGTGATTACACTGGCGGGATCTTTACTAATACTTACTACGTAACCCATAACTTGTGGTTCATTCAAACGGACGACCAATCCCTATTGAATGACTATCCTCAATTACTTAACCAAGTCTCATGAGTTTTGGGTAACCAAATCACATCACTAAGTTCCATATAACTATTCACACCACAACTCAAGTTAATACAATGATCATAAAGATCAAGGTCTTCGTTGTAATTCTCTTTTCCACCCTACCTCTTCGACCAAAGTAAGTAAAGAATTCACGCACTCCTAACGTCAGACACCGTTAAGAATCATTAAAGATGTAGTAGCACAATATAAGTATTTGGTATTGGTTTTAGAATCACTTTGTGCAACCCTTAGCTAGTTAATCCACCACGGGTCCCCACAAACCTAGTTATGGAGGTTTTAGCCTCTCATAGTTGCAGGGTTGTGATTTGTGTTCATGATTGAAAAATATAACAATACTTACACATATGATTGAGAAAACAATCCCTTCAATTAAACCACTAAATCTCGCATAACAAGTAGCAGAATAAGATGAATTCAGAAAAAGGTTGATCACAAGGTTGAACCAACTCAACTCTATCTCTGAATGATATCAAATTCGCTTACTATAATGTTTTTCTACCAGATTGTGTTTGTGTTGTTGAAAATTCATAAATATAAAAAAAATAAACATAAAAAGTATTTATAGAGACACAAGAATCCTTTTCCTAAACTAACAGACTTCCTTACATATCCGGTGTGCCGACCTCGTCATGGGTCCACCTACGACTCAATCTGGGACTTCTCATGGATCGTGACATCAACCTCGTGACTTGGAATGCTGTCAATTTTGGCTAAGTGTTTGCCAAGGTACGAGTCGTACCTCAACTTACTACGACTTCGAACATTGACACCGTGGCTTGATCCTCTCGAACTTTGAATCTTTTTTCGAACTTCACTACGACCGGTATGCACGACCTCGTACCTTCATCTCACTCTGCTCGTAGTTTCTCTCATACCGAGAATCAACCTTCTGTGCGATTCTTCTGGATTTCATCACGATCGCTTCCCACGACTCATACCACCATGGTACGATGCGTGATAAGTTTCATAAGTTCGCCTTCCAAAAGCTAATCTCACTTGACAAGGCCTCGCATTTACCATAGTTCATCCTGCGATCGCATCGTGACCGCACTTTTGCCCTTTTCCGCACGCTTTTAACTTCCTTTTACAATTTATTGCTCCAACACCCATTTATCCTAAATCAAAGGAAAAGTGCCTCTTATATCCATATAAATACACCTAAATCCATGCTATTTTCTGGGCTTCTTTGAGCATCATTAGTGTCAGAAATCCACAACACATCATCCCTCCCTCATTTCCAAGCATGAATTTGATAAATTATTGCCGTCCGTGTTTCATACGTGTGTTGGATATTTTGCCATGGCTTGTGTTTTGATATTATTGAACTCTGCTTTATTTTTATATGGTAATAATGGGTGTGTATAAGGTGGTGGCTTGCTGGTGGCTCGGGCTTGAGTGCGAGAATCATAGTCACGTAAATCGCAGCCTGATGTCGAGAGGTTGTGTGCGAGGCGTGTGGTTCTTATGAAAAGTTGTGGGATGTTTGAGTGAATAATATTAGGTGATTTATTATCAAGTGAATGAGGCAGCTGGAGTGGTTAAGGCTTCAATGGCTGGGACAATCCTCGTTATATTTGAATCCATGATCGTGTTGACCGCGCTGAGGACACGCGACGACCGTAGACACTTGGGTTGATTTGGTTGTGTCACTTGATGTTAGTGGTAAGTAGAGTGGCATGTGTAATGCTTTTGTAAAGCTTCGAGATATACTCGGTTGTGGACAGGTGGTCCTTAGCTTGTTGCTGACTCGTCTGTGGACACTAGACGCGAAAGAATACTAATGGGCTTGGTCATGGAGTTCGGTAGCCGATTGTTGGGGCTATTTGAACATGCATTTTTTTATCAGGCGCTGCGGTTATGCCTGAGGCCTTATGGCTTTCGAGCACCGTATGGCGAGAGTTGTTTTATCTAGATCGAGCCCGTGTGGCTTGTGGATACCCGAATAAACAAAGAGTGTTTCCTACCGAGGATTGAGCCCAAGGAGTAAATGACCTATGGGGTTGAGAATGACGCCCTCCGCAGTGTCGAGTTGAGACATGATTTCCTAAGAGCAAAACCATGTCTCGAGCCTTTCAAGATCAAGCAATTGGTTCTCTCGTGACAAATAATTCGCTAACCGTGTGCAACTGAGAGAGTGTACTCAAGCAAAGGCTTGATTGATGATGTCGATTAACTGGTGTTTACTTCTATGATTTTTTTGGCATTATATCGTGGTTGTTTCTTGTATTATTTTTTATCCTGATAAGAAGGGATGTTAGATGTTGGCCGGTGTTAGCCGAGGCCATCGAGAGGTCTGTGGTTTGATGACAATGTGAGTTGGGTCAACTAGGTTCCATTGTATTGTTATTTACTTTTAGACTTGCCTAGTTTACAAGCCAGTAGGTTTTACGTGTTTACTTAAGTTTAGTTCTCCTTCTTACGATATTTGGTATATCCGTTGATCTCTAATCTTAATCTTCCAGTTGTTTCCGCCATGCTCCTGTATTATTTTACTCGACTCCTAGCTCTGGCACCGCATTCATTCCTGCAAGTGATGGTGGGCTATTAGATCGCCCTGGCTGTTGACAGTTCCACTCGAGCCGACAATGTGGCTCTAGCTCTTCTGTGAGTTGCCGAGGTTGAGTTATGGGTAGTTCTGTGTGGCCCCGTCCCGTTAATTTCTATTATATTTTTGTAGATTCGTAACATTAGTCAGGTGTAGTGTCATTGTTATAAAATGTGTGGGCCATGTTATATAGTTGTTCTTCACCTCGTGGCTCGACGACATATTTATTTATTTTTCTCGGTTGGTCGTGAGCCGCCTTCCGCTATAGCTCATCGTCTCATTCTCGATCATAGTTGTTGTGCTGTTGAACCCTTACCTGCTCGCCTTTATTTTATATTTGGGTGTCGTGCATGCTCATATCAAGGGTGGCACTGTGCCACACACCCTCCCTGACTAGCGTGACACTCAATAATGCCAGATGTCATTATAATCCTAGCGAGCTGCCAAGATTTTGAATAAACACAATAGTAGGGTAGGAATTCGAATTTTGAATATCATTTATTCTAGCTATAATTTTTCTTTTTTTCGTATAAATATTATCAAGGTCCTATTACTCCAAATTAGCAACTATTTAGTGAAGGAGTTAATAAAGCAATCGATAATAGGTATTGTGTCACGCATATGACTAAATTGTTAAAACCAGGATGACCAAATCGTAATTTTTCTAATCTAAAAAGTCTTTGACCATTTGACTTATAGACATTTGCTAAGGTAAGGAGGAGAGGAGTGTGATCAAAATGCGTTTTAGGAAGATTGATAATCTGAATGAGTTAGGAAAGATTTCAAGCCACCATTATTCAGAAAACAATCCGCCTACTTCTTTCAAGAATGAAGCCACCATTCCATTTTTTTTTTATGATTAGACCAGTGTAATGATTTCTTTAAAATCAAGGCGAGAGGTTACAATTTTTAATACAAAAATAAAAAAAGTGGAACTATGCTTATTATTTACAGTTGCCCTTCCCACTTGTCCTCTTGAGAAACACCATTAAAATCTCCTGCTACAAACCAGGGGCCCGTAAATGTATCATAATAGTTTGAAGATTATTCCATGTGGTAGCTCGTAATACTAACATAGATAATAGTAAGCCACCAATTATTACAATGGGAGTACCTAGATCATCGTACGTAAATTCTAATCAAATTGTCTGAATTTAATATGTATGATCGTGCCGATGGATCCAAAAAAAGGACAATCCCGTGATCTTCTCTCTCGGCATAGAACTTCCAAAAGTCATCAAAACCAAAATCACTTTTAAGAGTTAAATGATTCTCCATTTTTATTTCCAAAGAGTCAACCATGCATGGATTACGAGTGCGAAAAATCTCTAAAATTCCTTCTAAAGTTATCATGAAGTTCACACCTCTAACGTTTCACACTACAAAACCCGTTGCTGAATCATGAGATTCAATTGTTTCGGGGGAGGGTGGGTCATAGTGACTGGAAATTCCTTGTTGTTGAATTGGCTCATTTGAGGGTGGGAGTCGCGTATAACCGCATATTTGGCTAGTCCATTGTCTTCAAGTGATGGGCCATGTTGAAAGAGTACTTCTACTTAGAGCTAGAGGACATTCAGGGATGTATTTTTGTCCTCTTCTCTAAAAATATCATAAGGGTCGTATTTCTGAGATTTGAAATTTCGATGAACGAGCCCCTTACCATTTCGCCGAGTCCTCGACAAATTGAGTCTCGTGGCATGTCCATTTGGGACCATGTTAGGATCATGATCACCGCCCTGGACTACTCTGGATGGGTTGCTGGAATAAAAGGATTCATATTGATTAACTCTTGATGATGAAGAAAGGCAGAAGGATTGGGATTGGTCATAAAGTGATGTGGAATGGGAAGCAGCGTAGGTTCCAGAGAGTCTACATTGTATGAAAAGAGCCGGTGATACTCGGAGCTAATGTATCCACGCTCGCCATCCATTATGGTTTGCAAGGTTCTTCGTGGCAAGTTTCATGCCCCTGATATTAATTAAGCTAGGAAGTTTGCCCCGCAGAATTATCATGGTCTCCATCTCATTGATTTTTATTGTGAATATTACCGCTGCCTTGGAGTCCCATCTCCACCTAAGATTGTGGCGGGGAGTGGTGGACTGGTTGGGTTGCAAACACGAACGAGTGTTGAGCAATATGAGGTGGTATTGGAGGTATATTGTTCATTGTTTGAGAGAATAGTCGTGGTGGTCTGTTTATTGGGAAGATATGAATTCTTGTGATGAAGAGGAATAGTAAATTTGGACATCTTCAATATTTGTAGATATATTTTCAGGATAACGAATTAAGATGGATAATGATGACAAATCTTTATAGGGGGTGGTGTGGTTTAAATTATTGGTTTATAGGTTCAAGTATTTTGTTTTAGCAAAATGGGGGTGTGTTTGGTATAATAGAAAATCCACTAAAATTATTTTATTTGAAACACATTTCCATTATAAAGAGAAAAATATTTTATTCACTTATGTTTTTCTCCATAGATCTATTTGAAATATTTTCAAACTTTGAAAGTGTTGAATTGTGATATTTTTTTTCTTGAGTTTTCGAAAAAACGTCCCCAAAAAATACACTTCTTCATACCCTAATTTTTATTTAATAATTGTGAACTTCTTAATTAACCTTAAAAAAATGAAAATATCATAAACAAGAGATGGAGAGAGTTTTTTGAAATTATATATACCACCTACGTATGGACGTTAAATTGAATGAAAATAAAAGAAAAGAAGCAATAATATATATAACAAAGATTAACATATAATTTGCTTTACGAGACATAAATTTTTGTAATCTTATTATACATAAATGAACTCCCATGAGAGTGAGCCAGATCAAATGCCCTTAAATAATTAATTCTTTGAATTAATTTGATTAATCATTTTCTTCATTTTTTACCGGCATCAATAAATTATAAATTATCAGCATCCTTTGAATTAATTAGGTTCACCTCTCATTTCGCAATTAATAATTTCATTTCATTAATTATATCGTCATCACTCAGACTTTATTGTTTGATATTTTTAACTATCATGCATTCTATAATAAACAATGCGACATTCAATAAAAGATCCAAATTATTCCGTGATTATTATAACTATATATTTTAAATTATATTACGCATATGTTGGTGGATACATTATAAATAATAATTATAAATAAAATGAGCATAAATAAATAAATAAATATTTATATTTGGCTTAAATTCTCGCTTTTCTTTAAGGAGTTAGATTCAAGCTTACCGCAATATAATCTTCATCAATCCAACAATAATAATTTCTCGACTTCGCGCCTCCAAGATACAACATTCGAACAACAGATGATTCAAACAATTGATTAGTTGAAGTAGTCCAAAGCTCTCAAACAAAATAATGTCTTCCTTCGATATGTTATCTCTTTGCATAGTGAATTAGTTGGATATTTCAAATGTTTTTTTGTTTCGATTTTCTTCACTACTACAATAATAATTTTTCACCTTTTCACAATTTTATACATAATACAATAATTCCGCATATCACACTCATAAAAGAGACAATCTCTATATATAGGTATAAGAATTCTTTCTAAATTAAATAACAAAGTAGTGCGTCAAAAATATTGTAGAATATGGATTGGTAATGAGTAATTAGTAGTAGATTTGTGACATTAGTGGTTACATGAGTTATATCAAGAATAATTGTCATTTTTGTAAAATTATACCCACTAACATAAAAAGATAATGTACTTTAATATTAAAATATCAATTCAAAGATCTAAATATAATACTTTAAAACATAATTTTTTACAACTTATTCACAAACAAATAACAAGAGTTCCAAATTCTCTTGGGTCCTTGGAAAGCCATTGTACAATTGAATCGATGTAATTAGTAGGGTAGTACCGCATAATCTAATAATTGCACAAGATAGTACTAAATGAATTCAAGTTGGTTTGCCGTGGATATAATTATAGTGTAATTATAATTATTATTGGTTTATACAGTGTATTACACAATTAGATTAAATATTTTAAAATAAATTTTTAATTATCAAAAATTAATATTTGCCAAATATGTGTGTTTATAAATGATATTTAATTAGGTATTTTATACATATTGTCTCCAAAAATATATTAATTAATAAATATATATTTTAACTAATATTATAAAAATAAGCCATATATATATTTTCAAATTAATAATATTTTAATTTAATTAATTATAAAAACTAAAGGTCATATTTATTAAGAACATCATGAAATAAATATTTGACAAAAATATTAATATTATAAATATAATACCATAAAATTATTCAAATATTTGAAAAAAAATAATCTATCAATTCTAACTTAAAAATGAATAACTTGTAATATGAACTAATGAATCAACACTACTAAAGCAAATAAATTAGAACAAAATATAACATAAATTCATTAAGAAAAAGTTAACATAATAATCTTATGTCAATCTAAATATAACTTAAAATAAGTTGCAATTAATTTAAAAGAAAAGGAAAACATAAGTTTGTAACATCATTCAACAATGAAATTATACTTTAATTCAAAAATTAGAATAATAATGCATTTATGGTAAATGAAGAAAAATAAAAAAATACGAGCAATTACATAGAATCACAAGAAGTAAAGGTTGGGAAATAAGAAGACAAGAAATAAAAGATAAATAATTTAAAATAAAAAATAATTTAAAATTATACAAATTAAAAAATAAAATTCAAAAAGAAATTAAAATAGAAAATTCTAAAATAAATTAATTAAAAAATAAAATATTAAATATTTAGAATTTTTTAAAAAAAAATGGTTAAAACAAAGAAATTAAAAGGTGACCTTGTATCACACCATGCGCTTACCTCGCAATTGTCATCTCCTCCGTGAATTGGAGAGTGTAATTATTCCCTCCCGCTTACATTCAATTTTCTCAACCATGCAATTATTCAAACCTAAATAAATATGTCAAACCGTGTAATTACACTCAAATTCAATTAAAGTTAAAACTATTAAAATCCTTAACTGTTGAATTGTTTAATTAAACTTTTAAAAAAACAAAAAAAACATGTAATTTAATTAAAATACAAAAATTATGATAAAATAAATAAATGTTATTTCAATCTTAACAAGAGATCAATAATTTGAGCTTGTGAATAAAATCATCTTTCGCAGGAGGAATTTTACATTCAAAATAGAATGTCTTTTTCTTTTTCGCAAATTCAAATTAATTGAACTTGAAAGATAATACTTTCTCCATTTCTTTTCAATTGTTAGGATAAGATTTGCATATCCATTTAAAAAAATTAATAGAAATTTACGATTTTCAAGATAACTCTATTAATTGGATATTTTTTTTAAAATTAATGTTTTATATATTTTTTATATACTATTTTATGCAGGGATTAGTTATGAGAGAATTTTGTAATATTTTATGCAGGTATTAGTAAATACATGAATTAGTTATGAGAGAATTTTGTAATATTTTATGCAGGTATTAGTAATTCATGTATTAGTTATGTAGATATTAGTTATGTAGAGATTACAATACATGAATTATTGATTATTGAATATTTAACTTGTTGTAAATTTTTATATTATTATTTATAAATAAGTAAGTAAACAAATAATATAAAATTATTGATAATTATTTTTTTTAAAGAAGAAAATGGAGGTGTAAATGTACGTCGAATAAAAAAAGGATCAATAATGGTTTAATTATATATATAATAAATTCATATTATCAAAAAAATTAAAAATACAAAAAATAAAGCCTAATTGGGTAAATATACACGGAAGAAAGTATAATTTTTTTAAAAAGTACCCGAATCAATTTTTTTTTAAAAGTAGATTGATAGGGTAAAATTATAATCTTTATTTATATTTAATACTCATATAACTTATTCCACCTTTCACGCCACATAAAATTATACATAGATTTTATCATAAGTTATGTAAGTTAATCATGTAGAATTGCTAAAAACATAATCAAGCATTATATAATATTAATATATGAATAAATTTATATAAATTTTATAACTTATCAACTACAAGTATTATATAAAATTAATATAATTAATTATTTGAATTTTATGATATATTATGAAAGGTTTTAAATAATATATAAAATTATTCATGTATTATTTTGGTAACCAAACGGCGGAGCGGAAGGACTTACCAAAAAGCTTATAATATGGAAAAAGAAAAATTACTTGCCGAAAATCCTGTTTGGTTATATTTTAAATGTGAAGCCAAAGCAAAGATATAATGACAAAAAAGACAAGGAAAAAGGTATTAAAGGGAAAGGGAAATGCACTTCTCGTGTGATTAGCTCTACTGTTTAACACTAGGCAGAAAGAAGAAGAACCAGCGTTGGGTCTCAACTCTTGCCAGGTGACATCTAAAACCGGAAGCGGTTTCTTGTGGATTCTTCCTCCTCCAGATTATCTGAATTTTTCTCCCTTTTTCTTTTTTTTCGGTTTCTCGGCACTATAAATTCATTAGGGTTTCAGTTTCAACACCACCGATTCCTCAATGGCAACGGCGGCCTCTAAGGCAGCCGACTCCTACATTGGGAGTCTCATTTGCTTGATTACCAAGTCTGATATTCGTTATGAAGGATTTCTCTTCCATCTCGATGCTCAAGAATCGACCATCGGTCTTCGAAACGGTATACATTCCTTTCTTTTCCTCACTCACAGTTATTTTTTCCCTTCTCTTTGGTATGCTGTGTCTCTTTTGATCACTCTGTGTTCTAGTTTTATTCATAAAAAGGAAAGGCAGGCAAAATAGTATATAATTGTTAGTTGTTTGTGAATGTGCAAGGGTTTTGGTGCGCATGTTTGTGTTATCAGACCATTTAGGTGAACGAAGCAGAAAATTTGAAACCGTTTCCGTGTTTGTATGAGCTGAGAATTGAATTATACAGTTTGAATAAACTGTGTGATCATGCTCATGCTTATTAATGCTGTTATTAATTTCTGCTCTTGGAGTTTAATACCTGAAAGGCAAAAAAGATATAGATCTGTCAAAGGTAAAAAAGGTATAAGAATTTCTGAAAGAATGTGTTAGGGTTAATTATTTAAAAAGAAAAAAAGAAAGTGTTAGGGAGGAATATGAAGATGAAAGAGGCACCCAAGGTTGTGGCCTAGCGGTCGATGAAATGGGTTGGGAATCATGAGGTCTTCAGGTTTCAATCACAATAGAGACAAAAATACGAGGTGATTGCTTCCCGACGCCACGGTTATTAAAACAGAAAATGAAGATGAAGGAGTAAGTGCGGGCAAGGAAAGATAGAGAACGTGTTCTATTTGTTTTCTGCCCCAACTTAAGTTGGAACTGATGCATAATTGTGGTTGTTGCTGTTGTTGTTCTTTTTCTTTTGATCTTTTGTAATGCTGTTTCCAGTTTGTATCATCCATTGATTTCTTGTTTCGGTCATTGCTAGTTTAAATTCAATTCACGCATAAAACACAGGAAAACATGCATATTTTTGTTTTAGGTTTGTGATTTAACCATGAAGCGAAAATTGATATTCTGACTTATCAAAAGAATTCTTAAGCGGGAATAGAAATGGAAAAAGTGAATAGTTTGGATAAACATTATCATCATGATCATGCGTATTTGGGTTATTATCAAATCCTGATGCTTAGAGTATGATAAATGAAAGGAAAAAAGAAAATATAGATCTATCCAAAGAGAAAAAATGAAGAAAAGAAAAAAGAAAACAGCTTTCTGAAAGACTGTCATATGTTGTCAAGCTTTGAGATATCTCCATAGTGTTAAGGAAGGAATGTAAACAAGGGAAAAGTGCATACAAGGAAAATAAAGATGTAAGGAGAAAAAAGATAGAATGGTCAGAGTGAAGAGAAAAGAAGAATATCAAATGGAAAAGGTACCAAAGGATTTTATCACATCATCTTGATGAGGTTCTCAAACATTTTTCAGTTTCAAAAAAAGATAAAGCAAAGTAGAGGGGCAGGTACATGCTTTGAAAAGTCCAACAAAGAGAGATGGAGTTGCCTTTATCAAAGAAAGAGGCGGATTTACATGGTTTAAAGGGGGGAGAGCAATTTAGGGGGAGCACAGATTGGCATGTTCTTTTAATTTAAGTTGCTAAAACAAACGGGATGGGAGGATCGACCCGTTCAGATAATTCCGAAGAAGCCTTTTGAAGCGCCAGTAGTTGTAGCTGTGGCCACACCAACCGTTTTTTCCTGCTGCAGAGCCTCTGGTGTGCCAGCATAGGATATATTATGATTAGATAAACCCTAAAAGCAATTAACAACCTGCAAAAACGTTTACTTCTTAAACTAAGTGAGAATTTTTTAGTTGTTTAATTTTTGAGAACAACTCTTCTCTTTTTGATGAAATCATTTGATGGAACTGCAAAGGAATCAGAATTCAGAAGAAAAGTAATCTTAAGCTTTAGTTCATGGACTTATACCTAATAGAAATCTAGTTTAAAATTCGTAAGTAACTTGAAAGTTTTTTCTTACTTGGGGAAAGAAACAGCTATTCATAAGAAAACATTCCTACTAAATTGCAGAGGGAACTCCTAACGTAGAATGGAAAAAAATTAATGAATTGGGAGATGCTGGCCATTATCAGGTATTTGTGCATATTTTATTCTATTGAATGTCGTTTTTGGGTGAAGTGCTTTTCAGTAAGATTGATATTAAAGCTGCAATAATTTGCTTATTTCAACATCCAACCTCAAAAGGGAAAAGTTGTTTGAAAGTGGTGGTAATTGTTTGGTAGCTCCGCCTTAAATGGAAATATGAACTGAGGGACACTTGCACAACCATCCTAGAATTCTTTTTTTTTTTTTAAATTAATGAATTAATTTATTCATATAATTCACCCTGAAGTTCTGAGTGATCAATGCATGCACATAACATGTCGAGAAAAGTTTTATAAAAAATATAGATATGTTGCAAGATTTGATGTCTAGGTGTGTCGGTGAATCAAACATCCTATTTTTGGTGCCGTAATAAAGTAAATAAAAGCTGAATCCTTGTAATCTTTTATTACTATAATGTAGCTGGTCTCCTGAATAAGTGCACAGAAAGAAACATGTTTTAGTCCAGTTTGTCAAGCTTCAAGTTGATATAAAGGCTAGAGTTGAATTGCATCCAAGGACGTGACCTAGTGGTAAATGAAGTGGGTTAAGAACTATGAGGTTTCATGTTCAAATCCCAACAAAGAATATATGAGTTGTTTTTTTCATCTGTCTTAGCCTTGATGGACGGAGTTATGGTATCTGTTGCTGGTGGGAGGAAATTAGTCGAGGTGCACACAAGCTGGCTCAAACACCACGGTTATCAAAAAAGAGAAAGGCTAGAGTTGAATTTACTTTATCCAAAAAAAAATAAAAGCTCAAATTTCAAGAATTTGTTCAAAAGCAGATTACTTCTCCAACAAGTATTTTAAGATTGAGGGCAAAATAAAAGGCATCCCGGTGCACTAAGTTCCTCTATGTGCAGGGTCCAGGGAAGGACTGAACCACAAGGACCTATTGTACGTAGCTTTACCTTGCATTTATGCAAGAGGCTGTTTCGACTACTAGAACCCGTGACCTCCAGGTCACATGACAAACTTTACCAGTTACACCAAGGTTCCCCTTTAAGTGTTTTAAGACTAAGCTCCTCCCTTTTTAATGGGGAGGAACTAGCGAATCTTGTGGTTAGTGTCTCCTCGTGTCATAACAAGTGTGATGGACTTTTCTAGTTCCTGAATTTAGACTTGCCCTTCTCTTATTGCCTTTTTGTAATGATAATTATTGAGTTGTTTGGCTAAAGTAATAGTGCTTAGGTATTTGGTGGTATGGTTTACTTGTTTCATCTTGAACTCATAACTTCTTATTGTGTTCATTTATGACACACGAGTCATCTGTTTGTGGTCCAGTGAAATCTTATGGGACAGAAGGACGAAAGAAGGACGGGCCTCAGATATCTCCCAGTGACAAAATTTACGAGTACATTTTCTTCCGAGGTAGTGACATAAAGGTGAGCTCTACTTCTGTGTTTACCTGCTTGCTTGTATGTTTGGATTTTATTGGAACTGGATTATTGTAATTAAAACTTCAAGAAACTGGTCCCCATCGCTGACCAAGTGGTCAGGGTCCTTCAACATGTTTCTTTTGGTGGTGGCTGGGTGGTACATCCTTTTGAGGGGTAGGGGTGATACAGAAGAATTGCTTTGGCTATTCCAACAAATTTCGCCACTGTACCTCCTATTTAATTCCGATTGCTCTAGCCTGTTTGTCTTTGCAAATATGGTCAAAAGCTAGCACCCTAGTTTTTTCCATGCATCTCTTCAGATGCTTTTTCAAGTTTGGTTAAGCAACTAGGATCTTGGTTTTTATTGTATTAATAAGTGAAGATAGTTATTTCATCTTCATTTTTTTTCCATGTTTAATGTCCTCTACTCATGTGGAAAAAGTACATCATCTCATGCATGCATTTGTGAGGAGTGTCCATTGATGGTTCTGCTTCTTTTTTTGGAGCTTGTCAAGTCACCAATGCATAGAAGATAGAAATCATATGCAAGAGTAACACCAGCTCACAGTAAGACTCAAACCAACTTTCCATTCTAACATTCTTGTTTTCTTCATATTGAGCTTTTCCCGACACCTACAGATAGTTACCATGCAGGAGTAGTTGAATTATTTCTTGTTCAATGTCTTACATGGTCGTTCCTGTTACCTTTTTTTGATTGTACTCCTCCAGAGTTGTTAATCATTAGAATGCATGTGATAATCATCAATAACTACATAACATACCGACACTGCTTGCATCTTCACGATACGTACAGATAGCTACCATGCAAGGGTGGTTAAATTTTTTCTTGTTCAGTGTCTTACATGGTCCTTCCTGTTACCTTTATAAAATTGTACTCTTCCAGAATTGGCGGTTAATCATTAGAGTGCATGTGATAATAGTCAATAACTATGTAACATGCTGATTCTGCTTGTATTTCACGTCCAACTGTTTCTAGTTGCTAAAAACCTCTATGACCATGGGGTAGGATAAGGTAGGATTGACAGATTCAACAGTGAGAATTCTTATCCCGACTGACTAAATAACATCAGTGAGGATCCCAGGCCCAGTCCATTAGCTTCTTGTTCAGCCTACCTTCAAGTCTAGCTGGCTAAATTAATAAGAGTACACCACTGATAAGGATGTATAAGTTCTACTGTTATCCTCGTGTGTACAAGGTATACTTTTAGTTTTTTCTTTCGTGTACAAGGTATACTTTTAGTTATTTCTTTCCTTGAAAAGAGACACCTCTAAGAGAATGCTGAGACCCATAAAGCATTTTCTGATCACGTAAGATTACTCTTACTGCTAAGCTCATGCCGCAGCAATAATTATTTCCCTGAAATGGAAAAAATTGTCTTGAGATTTTATAGATTTTAGTAGCTCGTTGAATTTTATTTAGGAGATAGAAATGCCGCTGTACAGGAGTTAATCCTTTCCTACCATTTTCCATCCACTGGACGCTCATCAATGAATCCTGTACTTTTTTTATAAAAATGAGACATAGGAGGTTCCCAGGTTTCTCATTTCTTTCCTTTTTTAGATTTAAGCTACAGGGTAACTTATGTTTCGCTTAAAGCCTCAAATTACTAGAAAACATAGAAATCTTCCAGGTTTTGAGATCCAGTGGTTTAGAGAGTGGTATTCAAGGTTTGACATCAAAGATCTAAGAATGTTTAGATGGATCCTGGTGTCTTAATTGAAGCTATATCAATTTTATGGATTATAATAAGAGGCCATGTGGAGGGAAAAGGGGATTGCTCTTTTCAGTTGGAGAAGTGATCTTACATTTGACTTCTCCTGAAATGTTGTATAGTGTATGTCTGATGAGGTACAGCTGAAATAATATTAGACCCATTCATCTGAGGGTTTTTGTTTTGCTGTAAATATGGGCTCATGCTGGATTTTGTCCTTTCTTTTTCCTCGTCTCACAGGATCTGCAGGTTATATCTTCACCACTCCCTCAAAGTACTTCAGTTGTACCTGATGATCCTGCCATAATACAGGTACTTTGATTTTAATATGGTGGATTATCCTTCTGTTGCATCATACAGATTTAACTAACTTTGTCAATGTTAATTATTCAGACTCATTTTCCTAACCCAACTCCATCAAGCATGGGCATGACATCTCCTGGTGCTGCACAAGTAGCAGATGTTAGTACCAGTGCACCGTCTATGCTCCCTGTTGCACCTTTCCTAGTGAATCTGCCCCCCAATCCGTTGCTACCAAGTTCTAGCCTTTGGGGCTCATCACTTCCTCCTCCACCTGTAAATATCAGTGGGCCTGCTGTGCCTAATTATTGGCCAGGATTAGTTGGGTCCTCAGGAGGAGTTTCTCATTTTCAACAGCAACGTTTTCCTCCGCCACCACAGAGTTTGGTTGCATCCCTTCCCATTCAGCAGCAAGCTCAACACCAAAATGTGAATGCATTAGCCGGAGGATCTAGTTTGGCTGCACAACATCACCCATTGCTGCTGCCTATTACTACTACTTCCCCAAATTTACTTCCTGCCTTGCCGTCTCCATCTGGGCAATCCAATCCCGGGCAGCCTGCTAAACCGGCTTTTAATTTGTCATCTATTCCAATGCCAAATAATGCATCCTGTGCTCTTCCAACTGTAGCAGTGGATTCTTGCCCAAGAACATTGTCTTCTCTGGAAGCAGAACTTAATGCCAATGCTATTCTGGCTCCAGTGATGAAAGAACCAAGTTCCGTCGTTAGCACTTCAGTTTCTTTCCCAATGTTTTCGCAAGCTGTGTCATCTATTGTAGACACAAAAGGCGCATCTCTCAGCAATCTGTCAAGACTATCCCTCTTGACACCAGAGGTACAGTCAGGAGTGAAGGATTCCTCATCATCTCAGTCAACGCAAACTCCAAACTTTAATTTACACACTGCTCAAGCATCAGTATCAGAACCTCTGCCATCAGGGAGTACTGAAGAAACCCTGGAGTCATTACCAAAATCGATAACTAAAACAGTAAGGAACCTAACTCTCCCTCATTTTCACTTCCATTCCTTCTCTCCTATATTGTGATGTGTCCATTAATGGTAAACTGTTGATATTTTAGCTTAGATATTAAAACGGGGAACCTACTGTTGCTGTGTTTTCATGATATCTTTCGTTTCCTATTTTTTGATGTTTGTGTGTGTGGTTACACTTTGTTGTTATTGAGTAATTCAATTCTTGCCTGTGCAGAAGTAGCCAGCTTGGTATTGTTGCAGTTACTTTAAACTGCATTAGAGAAAATAGAAATAAAGAGACCCTTAACCAACATCCACCAACATTCTGAGAATCATATTGTTAATCATATTCATTTGAGGCTTATTTTCACATTTACCAATTAAAAACACTTTTGCTGGAACCTTTAAATAAATGCACAGGGATATCATCATAAGCCAACTTTATGTTTCCTATTTATTCCCTCGGTCCAATTTATGTGGCATTGTTTTACTTGGCACGTGTTCTTTTCAAACAAAGACTCTTCTTTTTAGGAAGGTGATTCCCCACCGTTCTTCGAAGCTGATTTGAAAATAAAACATTTGTTCCGTCGAGCTTTAAGAAAGAAATGAAGACTTTTGACACTTGTGGTCTAAAACAAACCTTATACATTTGTGTCTTATCATTAAGGGGTAGTTTGGTAGGATGCATTAGAAAAAATAATGCATGCATTAGCTATGTGTGTTGCTAATACCTTGTTTGGTACACTTTTTCAACTTATGTATAATAAATTAGTTATACACTCTATTTGGTATTAGTATATGTATAACTAATATATGAAAAATCATGGTATTAGTAATGCAATGGTTTTTAATGCATGCATTAACATGGTTAAAGATGCAATTGCCTCTCAAAACCTTTTCCACATCCTTTCTATCTTATTTGTGGAGGGTATTTTTATAAACACATAATATTTTTTTAGAAATTATGCAATGAATGTTATTTTTAACACATCAAACCAAACAGTGCATAAGAAATAATCTCAGCATAACTGTACCAGCATTACTAATACACCCTATTCAATATTATTCTTATACATCCTACCAAACGACCCCTAAGGGTAAAATGAGAATTTTAAAGTTGAATGGTTTCTAAATATAGAGATGTGATATTTTCTGGGAAGTGTGCATAAATTGGAATAGAGGATTACTAAAAAAATTCTGTGATGTACTTACATATAATTGTTCTGTTATCGATTGCATTAATTTCCTCTATTTTCAATTTCTGTTTGCAACGTTGTATTTTTCCAGTTTCTCGCATGTTGTCTGCTTCTGAATTTCATGATTTTTCTATTTGATACAATAACTTGGTTTGCTTTCTGTGACACCATCGGTTCTTTTTCTCTAGTTACGCGGATCTACATCATCTCATCACAATAGAAGTCACTTTGCCCGGGGAAGAGATGGGGTAATTTTATGCAATACTTGTAGTTTTTATTCTCATTTGAGCCTTAAATAGTGTTGGTGTTACCTTATTGGCTGTTTTATTTTCATTCAGGCTCATCGAGACACATTATCCACTCATCACAATAGTAGAGGCCCCACACACAGAGGAAATGCGGTAACCTTTATTCACTTATTTGTGTGCCTAGGCAAACCACAAGGCCCTAAGCCGAAAAAGAATTGATTTGATTCTGCATGGATTCTGACATATGCCCTTTTGCTCGTCGTAATTTGTTTCAGCCAAATGGAGGTGCTGTATATACACATCAAAGTTACAGGAAACATGCATCAGGAAGAGGAAATGGGGTAATTCTAATTAGTTAGAGCATGCGATCCATATATTTTTGTCTTATATGTATTTTGGCTAAATTAAGTATGGAATTATGTCATATCTTACCATTAACCAGAAAGTAAAGGAAGTGATATCTACTTTTCTTAACCTTCCAGCTTATTGGAGCTGCTCTTCATGCTCGTCAGAGTAATATGGGCATGGGCAGGGGAAAAGTGGTAATCCAGTTGGCTAGTTTTCTATTGCTTTTTAAACTGCTGGTGCTTATAATTCTAATCATTTTCATGCTTTTGTTATGATCCTTTTTGGAGTTGTTTTTCTCTCTGATAATTCAGTATTGTGAAGACTTTTCACTAGTAGTTCATTCTCCCCTTTCTTTTGATGGCTGCCAAATTTTGGTTGTCCTTTTGATTCTGTAAACTATCTACTTGAGTACTTGCATTTTTCTTATTATGGCCTACCACATTCTTTAACTTATTTTCCCACATCACTCCAGCCAAATGGTGTTCCTCAACACAGTCATCGCAATGTAGGAAGTCAATATCGGGGACGTGGAGCTAAGGTAACTATTCTTTTAGCACTTTTGATCCCTTTGAAATTCTTGTGTGGACATGACATCTTTGTCAATTCCTTGTTGCTATATTTCCTTCGTAATATACTAGTTCAGTTACCTCGAGGCATTAAAGCCTTGTTGTGATTCTCAGATTGTGTTTATTTTGCATATTTGTGAAATTCTACCTACTTCTCATTTTCTGAAATTGCCTTCACCATTAACCCACTGTAGAGGTCTCTATTGTCAATATGCCTCTGTATACCTCCTAGTTCTTTTATCATGGTAAAGTTTGCATTATCACCTGAGATGCTTTCTCTTTTCATCTGATGTGTAATAGACAATGCGTACTTTAGACGCATGAAACTTGGAATTGGAATTAGTGTGTTCTGATTATTTTTTTAAGAAAAATTAGAAATAGCTGAATATCCATGACGTGAAGCGTCTCATTTGAATTAATGTCCCTGAAATATGCCTTAGCTTTGATGCAAAATCTTTGATCATTACAATTTACAAGTCTTCAGATGTTAGCCATCAAATTGCATTTCCAATGGGATGAAACTTGTGTCGAATATTACATAGTTTGGGGAGTGTTGCGTGATGATAATTGTGTTGGCTGGTTTTAAACAAGCTGCAAGGAATGCAGGCTTCTTGACATTTTCTCTTCTAATCTCATTTTGATACACTAATAACTTAGCAAACTTTGCCTTTTCCTTCTGAATCACTGGGAAATAGGAAGAATGATCTGCTTCTCATGGAGACATATGCTCTCAAATATCAAGACAAAACAACCTGTCTGTTTGTTAACTGACACAATTCTTTGTACTCAGAGCATACTTAATTTTTTTTCCCAGAATCCCCATGTGGTTAAAAGGTTCTCTGAGGATTTCGATTTTGAGGCAATGAATGAAAAATTCAATAAGAAAGAGATATGGGATTCTCTAGGCAGGAGTAACAAAGCTGGATCAGACGACGGAATCGGGGATGAGAAAGAGATGGATGACAGTGATGCAGAAGATGAAAGTGCGGATGGAAGTGCAAAACGTGATTATAAGGTAAGCTGCAGTGGAAAATTATTTTCCTCATATCCCTCAATTTGCTGCTATTAACTTTTTGTTCTACAGCCTGTTTATCGTAAGGACAACTTCTTTGATTCTCTTTCTTGTCACACACTTGATCGTGAATCTGGAAAAGTGAAGTTCTCTGAACAAAGGAAAAAAGATGCTGAGGTAATTTAATTATTTGCCTCATCTCAAAGAGGGGGATGGGGGGTGAATAAAAATCTCTGCTTTATAATTTCTCCGTATGTTATTCCTGAAAAGACTTCTTGGTGTGTTTTCTAGACATTTGGTGAGATTCAGAAGAACCAACGGGGTCGTGGTCAGGGAGCTCGCATGTCAGGGATATCTCAACACTCATATCGGGGAAGAGGATATGACAATGCACGTGGTGGCCGTGGCCAAGGAAGAACCGTTTGGGGTCGTGTCACTTAAAAAGAGCTTCTATGTGTGCCTGTGAATGGTGTTCAGGAAGTAGACCTCACCAGGCATTATCTAGTATCTAGTCATAGTAAACTTCTAGTCAGGTTTAACTTGACATTATTGTTAGTTATATAACAAATAAAGGACGGGTAGAGTTTGCTGCCGAACACCGAGGATATGAACTATTTAAAGATGAGCTATGGTAAAACTTGGAGTCCGGTGATTGTAAGAGTGTGTAATCAGTCACAACTGGTTACCTTATAAATGGAGGCAGGTTGGAATGTATGGGCGTAGGCTAGAGTCTTGTCCTACGAATGATAGCCTTTGAAGGCCGCCCAGGGTATGCGCTGTATGGTAGTAGTTTATGTTAGCTGTTTGTTCGATGCCTTGACCTTTGCTCTACTAGGAGAAACAAGTAGCAAGGCTTAGCTGCTTTTAATAATATCTTTCATGTATTTTGTGAATAATGATGCATTGACATGAAAACTTTTTATAGTATCGTGCTTTTGTCAGTGTTAAAAAATTGGCTTGTGTGGTAAGCTAGTGTCGACCTGCAGTTGGTTTCTGTATGGTCAGCGACTACCGTGCTGAATGCAATTGGTACATTTCCAGAAACTGAGAATAGTTTGTGTTGGTTACAACTGACCAACAATTGACTGATTGTGTTATGTCTGGTAATTAGGTTGGCGCAATGGAGTGTAAAAGGTGCTGGCAAAATTGCAGTTTTATCACAGGTTGAATTGATTTTATGGGGGAGTGCCGGTGTAACCTAGTTCTGTCCATTGGGCTTTAGTTTCAAAGGAATCATGTCACGACCCAAGTGGTCATAATTGACACTCTTACTAATCCCGCGGTGGTTAACTATCATTTCCCAACTAAGCAATCCATTTATACAATCATTTATTCGAACTAAAGCAACTCAGAGTGTTATGCAATAAAATCAAACTAAAATTTAAAAACGGTACGGAAGCTATCTATTACAGTCTCAAAAATTCAAAAGTCATTGTCTAGGACTCTAAATAAAAAACATAGAGTAGTGAATCTAAAGAAGACAAAAATAGTGTGTGGAGTGAATAAACATCCTAAGGACCTATGGCAGCCTGTAGAGAATTAGCTCACCCTTAGATCTTTCGGTGATAGTGCTAGAGATGGAGTCTCAAAGAGCTTCTTGGACATTCTACACTTAGTAAAAGAAGTGCAGGAGTAGCATCAGTACAAACACAGTGTATTGGTAGGCATCATAGGCCGACCTTGAATAATAACGAGTATTAGGGCTGGTTGACGGACGGGACATCTTGGTACTGGCCCGGCTGGCTTGGTGACTTAATGGGATTAGGGGGGACGGGATATGGGACGGGACGGGACGGGTATTTTTACCGGTTGTCCTGGCCCGGCGTCCCGGTACTAGCCCCGTTCTGTCCTGATTTGAATCGGATTTTTTAATTTTTTTTAAAAGAGCTGTTTCCGGCCGTTGGGGTGGAGCCTCGCAATGGCTTTATTCCCTGAAAATCATCCCCCCACCCCTTTATATTTTTAAATTTTTTTACACCTCTTTGTTTTAGAAATACACTTTGGTCCTTTTTTAAAAAACTATAAATATCCCCACATTTTCACAATTTATTCACAATTCATATCTTCTCTTCTCTAATCTCTGCTACACACTCATTCTCTCAAATATTATCAATTCTCAATTTCTCTCAAATTTCTCTACAATCTACATTGTCTAATTCTCCAAATTCCAAAATTTACAATTTTCAAATTCAAATTGTGTTAGTTATTTAGTTTCAAGTTTCAACTTTCAAGTCTCAAGTTGCTACTTGCTACATCAATTTTTGAATTCCGACAATTGCTTATAATCGTCTGTTTTTACACAGACATTTGGTACATTAGTTTCATATTTACTTCTGTTATTTAATTATTTTACGGCTTTACGCATTTAATTTTTCTATCTTATTTATTTAAATATACTTGTGTTATATTTATTTAGTCATAATTTTAGTTGTATTATATTTATTTATTCATAAATTATAATATGGATTTTGAAAAAAATATTCTGGAAAAGGAAAGGGTGTTATGACCAAGGTTGCAGGTGCGTTCGATAGTAGTACTGGTAAAAAAAGTACAGGTTCTAGTTCTACTGCTAAAAAGATTGGTGGTTCTTCTTCAGTGCCTAGAGTTAGAATTAATAACGAAGATTTTATGCAATTTGATAATACTCCTATTAATATTACTTTGAATAATCCATTGGATAATGAAATTATGGAAAGGCGTTATGGTAATTTATTAGATGAAGAAGTAGAAGTAGAAGTAGTAGAAGAAGAAGAATTAGATGATTCACCTACTAGTCCCGTTACCGAAGCTCCAACTCAGGATACTCTTCAGTGTGAAGCTCAACTTCCTTCTGTGCATCCTACTAAGGTTCAACGGGCTAAAACTTCAGTTGTTTGAAAATTTATGCATCAAAATGAGGAACGAACGAAAGCTATTTGTAATAAGTGTAAAAAGGTATTTAAGCATGAACGCGGTGAAAGTAAAGGTGGAACATGGGGGTTACATAGACATTTATTACAATGTTCTAAACTTGAACATTTGGCGGCCAAATAAGCCTCTAAAGCCGTCAGTTGTGATGTCCCTATTGGATCGGAAGGGGGTTCCAATATGATGCAGGGCCAGTTAAACCCTTCAAACTCAAGTGCCCTGTTACACAATGAAAATATGATAGGGATAGAGACCGTGAAAATATTGCAAAAATGGTTGCGGTCTGTGGTTTGCCTTTTAGTTTTTTCCCTCCCATCCCAAATTTATTATGTATATTCAACAAACATATAATCCTTCTTTTCAAGGTTTTTTGCGAAGCATCGTGACATTTTTAAATTTCAAGCAAAACATTCTCATTATCTTCGTTGTTTATTTAGTTATTTTGATGGTAGATTTTCTATTACATCTGATATGGATCGTAGTGTCAATTCTGTTGATTATTTAACTGTTACTGCACATTGGATTGATCCTAACTGGAATTTACAAAAAAGAATAATAGGTTATAAAATTTGTGAGCAGAGAAAAACTGCTACATATATAGCTGCTACTATACTTGAAGTTTTACAATCTTTTGACATTTGTGATAAAATATTGAGTATTATACTAGATAAGAACTCGATTATGTCCAATTAATAATAATGCTTTTCATGTTAGATATGCTGCTCATATATCTAATTTGGCTGTACAATATGACATTAAATTATTTGATACTGAGTGTTCTAAAGTTGAATTAGCATGCTTTTGGATTTTTCGAATGAATAAAAGTTCTAGAATTCGTGAATTTAAAGAACTTTGTAGAATATGTTGAACTTTCATATAGAAAAGTTTCAAAACATGTAAAAACTAGATGGAATTCATTATATGAAATGTTAGAAGTTGCATATATTTATAGAAGGCCTATCACTATATTGTATAATGCTCATAATTTTGAACCTGATTTGAAACTTGATGATAATGACTAGGAGAAAATAAATAAACTTAATCAATTTTTAAAATTATTTTATCAAGCAACAAAAATATTTTCTGGCGTGTATTTTGAACTTAATGAAAAGTTTGCATCGGCTAATGCGGTCATGATTCAAAAGTTAAAAAAATATTTTTTTCCTATCCCTCAAATTTATTTAACTGCTATGTTTTTTACCCCAGAATATAAAGAACGATGTACAAGAGGAGTCGTTCAAAAAATTTATGAAAATTTAGAAATAGAAGATAATGAAATTTCAAGTTTGGAAGCTTGTAAAAAAAGTATTAGAGTGCAGGCTAAATTAATGTATGAGACTTATTGCCAATTGCATAGTGGTAATTCCGTTAATGCTCTTGAAACTTCTAGGGTCCTAGTAGATAGTATCCATGGATATGTGCAAAGTCAAATTGGTCTTGATTTTTCTGACAGTTGTGATTTTGATGACTATCTTTCTTCAGCTAGGAAAATATTACAATTGCCGCTGACGGCATGCCGGACATTCTGAGTTGGTGGAGGGCTCGTGGCAGTGTATTTCAATGCTTAGCAAGATGGTTCGGGATGTGCTAGCTATTCAAGCATCATCGTTGCTTCGGATGCCACTTTTAGTGTGACAAGATTTCAACTTGGAGATCATCGATATTCACTAGCAGAAGAAAACTTGGAGGTATCTATAACTTTTAGAGATTGGATCAACATGGAGCGAGAAATCACGGGCTACCGAAGTTAACTTCTCAGCAAGAAGCTTTTTTGGAGTCAGCAATTAACAGTGATGATGATATGGAAGCACAAGACCGACAACAATCTATGCCAGTGCCGGTAAATATTTCGGCTCAAGAAATAGAAGAATTAGAAAGAGATTTCACAAAAATGTATAGATATTAATATTATATTCAATGCTTAATCAAATAGAACCCTTCCTAGAAGGTGGCTGC
>JACEIK010000128.1:484320-495087 GCA_018107945.1 Datura stramonium | reverse complement strand
TATTTCCTATAATTTTTGGGATGGTTTCACAATGAGGAATGGTCATCCTTTTATAGATGACCAAACTTGGCCTCCAAGCATAATAAGAAAAGGAAAACTAAATATAAAATTTGCCTTTCACAATTTTTTCTTGCTCTCCAAGTTCATTTATTAGCCAAGTAAATTGGCACATGTAATTTTCTTCCACATGGATAAAAACCAAACCAACTCTTTCAATCTCCACCTTGGTTTGCATTTTGCGCATGGGTATGAACAACTCCGGCCAAAACTTCTAAGATTATTGGGCAATCCCGTTGTAAGAAACAAGAAGAATCAAACCTTTGTTGAACATACCATCTCCACCTAGCAGTTGTTCTCCCATAGTTGCATTAGTTGATGCGTATTCCCGCCAAGTCCTTGCAATGTGAAAAGTTGGCGAGTGGGATTATCTTGGTCGACATGTCTGCAGCATTATCGTATGTGATAACCTTCATGGGCTTAATAGCTCCCTCTTCAACAACATCTTGCATAAAATGAAAACTGACATCAATGTGTTTGGCGCGCTCATGAAATCTTTGATTTTTAATCAAATGAATAGCACTTTCACTATCACATTTAATAGTTGATTCCAGCTGAACCAAACTCAACTCTGCCACCAAACCTTTCAACCAGATAGCTTCTTTCACTGCCTCTTCTGCTTCCAAATATTCTGCTTATGTTGTAGACAGAGCGACAATCGACTATAAAGTTGATTTCCAACTAACGACACTGCCAACGAGAGTGAAGATGTATCCAGTTGTGGAACTCCTTCTATCAAGATCCCCTGCATAATCAGAATCCACATAACCGAGAACTGAAATACCTTCATCACTTTTTCGAATGGTTAGGCCAACATCATCAGCTCCTCTGAGATACCTCAATATCCACTTGACAGCTTCCCAATGCCTCTTTCCTGGGTTGGCCATGTACCTGCTTACCACACTTACAGATTGAGCAATATCTGGACGTGTGCACACCATATCATACATAATGCTACCAACTGCGCTAGCATACAAAACCTTTGACATATGTTCCACCTCATTCTTATACTGAGGAATTTGTAACTCTAAAAGATTAAAATGAGGAGCTAACGGTGTACTTACAGGCTTGCTCATATGCATATTGAATCTCTCAAGAACCTTTTCGATATTCCTCTTCTAGGAAAGATGTACAACACCTTCTTCTCTTGAAATCTCTATTTCAAGGATTTTCTTTGCATCTCCCCAAATCCTTTATGTCAAATTCCTTGCTCAATAATTTCTTTAAAGAATTTATCTCTGTTATGTTGTTAGCAGCAATAAGAATATCATCAACTCATAATAGTAAATAAATCATTGAGTTACCAGACATCTTCTTGTGATACACACAGCTATCAAATGCACTCCTTGAGAATCCATGTGTAATCATGAATGCATCAAACCTCTTGTACCACTGTCTAGGGGATTGCTTCAAATCATACAAAGATTCTTCAGTTGACATACATGATCTTTTTTTCCCTCAGCTAGGAAACCTTCAGGTTGATCCATATAGATTGTCTCTTCAAGATCACCATGCAAGAAAGCAGTTTTGACATCAAGTTGTTGAAGCTCTAAGTCGAATTATGAAACCAATGCTAGTAGCACACGACTTGAGCTATGTTTAATGACTGGAGAGAAGATTGTAGTCAATTCCCTCCTTCTGATTGAAACCCTTTGCAACCAATCTTTCCTTGAACCTAGCATCTTCCACTTCTGGAATTCCCTCTTTCTTTCTGTAGACCCATTTGCATCCAACTGTCCTCTTCCCCTTTGGACTTTTAGCTAAGACCCATGTCTGATTCTTGTGAAGAGACTCCATCTCTTCTGTCATAGCTAACCATCATTGTGCAGCATCCTTGCAATAAGTTGCTTCAACATACGAGAAGGGCTCAAGATCCTTAATCTCTTCTTTTGCAGCTACGAACACATATGCAATCAGATTTTCTTGCTCTATAAGGCATTCCGGTATCCGTATCTGCCTTTTGTCCCTTCCCTTCGCAATTATGTATGATTCATTGACAACAAGTTCCTCAAGTTCTGCATCTTTTGACTCATCAACTTGAGTCTCTTGATCCTTTTCCTTGGTAAGCTCCACTTGATCGTTCTCATTTCCTAACAACTCCATAGAAAATTTACGAGGATCAAGTATAGAGGATTCATCAAAGGTAACATCTCTGCTAACTACAAATTTGAGTAAAGAAAAACACCAAAGCTTGTACCCTTTTACTCTATCCACATACCCTACGAATATGGCCTTCTTAGCTCTTGGTTCAAGCTTTCCTTCATTAACATGATAATAAGTTGGACACCCAAATACTCGAAAGTATGAATAGTTAGATGGTTCACCTGACCATACCTCATTTGGAGTCTTAAATTCAATCGCTGATGCTGGAGATCGATTGACAATATGAGAGGCAGTGTGAACTGCTTTAGCCCAAAACACTTTGAATGTTTTGTCTTGTAGGAGCATACAATGAGCCTTTTCAAGAAGAGTTATATTCATCCTTTAGGCAACTCCATTCTGTTGTGATGTGTGTCTGATCTTCTTATGTCTTGCGATCTCATGAACCTTGCAGAAATCATTAAGCTCTTTACTGCCAAACTCCAAGCCATTGTCTGTGTGAAGATACTTGATTTTTCTCTCCATTTGATTCTCAGCCAAAATCTTCCACTCTTTAAATGCTTCAAAAACATCATTTTTTCCTTCAAGAAGCGCACCCAAACCTTTTGTGAAAAATCATCAATGAATGTGAGAAGATAACTTTTTCCTTACTTCGATGGAAGCTTAGAGGGACCCCATAAATCTGAATGGATGTAGTCTAACATGCCTCCTGTCTTGTTCTTTCCAGTACAAAAGCTAACCTTCTTCTGCTTTCCAAGAACGCAGTGCTCACAAAATTCAAGTGTGTTGATCTTCTCACCATTCAAAAGGTTACGATTACTTAGCATCTCCAGTCTTTGTGCACTCATATGACCCAATCTCATATGCCATAATTTTTTCTTATCATCATTAGATAACTACACTGTAGATGCATTAACAGAGCCAACAATGGTGCTTCCTGCCAATGTGTAAGGGCCATTCTCCAGCTTGGCCTTCAACATGACTAAAGAACCTTTAGTCACCTTTATAGTTCCTCCTTCGCTCATGTACTCGTAGCCTTGTTTATCCAGAGTACCCAAGGAGATCAAATTCTTCTTCAGATCAGGAACATGATGGACTTTTGTAATAGTCCTCACGATTCCATCATGGCAGCAAACTTGAACTGAGCCAATGCCAATTAGTTTACAAGTTGCATTATTGCCTATTACTATGGTTCCTCCACTTTTCTCATAGCTGCTGAACTAATCTCTTCGGAATGTCATATGCAGAGTACAACCAGAGTCTAACACCCATTTGTTTCCATAGAATTCGCTATTTTATGATATTGTTAGTGCATATTCATTATCAGAATCATGTGCCTGTTTAACAATGGATGCACTTGCCTTTTCTTTGGACTTTAACATAGGGCAATCTCATTCGAAGTGCCCCTTCTTGTGATAGCCCCAAAACTCCGCATTTTTCTTGTTCACATGGGACTTTGATCTATTCTTTGATTTGCTCCTTTCCTATTGGCTAGTTCGGCCTCTCACAAAGAGCCCACTAGCTTCATCATCTTTGTCTCCTTCAAAATGCCTCCGCACATCACAAGAGTTAAGTGCTTTCCGCACTTGCTCAAGGGTGATAGGCTCTTTGCTATACATCATTGAATTCTAGATATCACAATATTTTGAAGTCAATGAAAATAGCAAAGAACATGCCAGCGTCTCCTCATCCTTTTTAATTCTAGCAGTCTGTAAGTCCATGACAAGTTTATTGAATACATCTAGATGGTATTGCAATAAAGTACCTGATTCCATCTTAAATGTGTGAATACATCATTGTAACAACATCCTTGTTGTCATCGATCAGTCCTGGTAAAGCCCTTGCAGCTTATCCCATAATTGTTTGGCCATCTCTTCAGTACTTGTACTCACTTCATTGAGCATGTTAGGTGCAAGGGACAGTTGGATTACACTTAATGCATCCCCTTCAATCTTCTCCTTTTCGAAATTCGATGTGCCATTGGGGTAGTTTCCATCAATAGCATGGATTGAACCTTCCCTCCGCAGTAACACCATCATCTGGATCTTCTAGATATTGAAGTTGTTGCACCCTCTAAACCTATCAATTTCAAACTTCATGGAACTCATCGTACTTGTTCTTCCTACTCTACTACAGATAGTATTTGGAAATATAGAAAACCAAAGTAATTCTTTTCTGATGTGGAAGTTCAGATTGTGCTGCAACCACAGAGCATACTCAGATAGAACCTTGGCTCGAATACCAATTGTTAGCAGAAACATGAAAGAAAGAATAATGAAGAACACAAGATTTAACGTGGTTCGGATCATAATGATCCTATATCCACCATAGAACAACTTCCTTTATATTATTAACAATGAAAGGGGAGAAATCTCAAATACACCTGAGAGAATTACTCTCTCAACTCTCTACTCTTACAATGTATTTCCTATCATTTTTGGGATGGTTTCACAATGAGGAACGGTCATCCTTTTATACATGACCAAACTTGGCCTCCAAGCACAATAAGAAAAGGAAAATTAAATAAAAAAATTTGCCTTCCACAAATTTTTCTTGCTCTCCAAGTTCATTTTTTAGCCAAGTAAATTGGCACATGTAATTTTCTTCCACATGGACAAAAAGCAAACCAACTCTTTCAATCATAAATGGATCCTATATGGCTTATACTGGGTCAATTCAACACGTATAGCATAGAAATGATGAATACTAAATCTTTGTCCTGCATAGGCCTCCTTCGTAATGCATAACTGCAAGTGAGCACGTATAACATGTAAAGCTAGAAAATAGCAATTAAATGAATGTATTCAAAACTTGTATAAATCATAAGGAACTACGGATGATCTAAGAGTTTCAACAAGATTTATAGATCGTGTTCAAAAGGACACTAGAGCTCGGAGACTCACTAGCTTGTCGTTCGGCTTAAGGGAAAGGGATTATGAGATCTCCCCTTGGCCTGGAATATTTAATAATATACATATATGATAAAGGACAACCATAACAAGTCAATCCTAATGCAATAATCTCATTTACCCTTAATAGCTTACTACGTCTTTAGTTGGCTTAAAATCGTTTACATGTCATCATCTTAGCTCTTTCACCAGTTTCAGTTAGCAAACAGACCTTTACATAAATTTAACATCACACACACATATATATATAACATACACTAAGGACCAGCTAACAATTCCCACGCTAAGGGGTCTCCTACTCAAGTACAACTATAACAACAATCAACATGATATCCCACTTTAAACACCTCACTTGGGCTAGACATAATCTCAACATTTAACCTCAATCAAACATGAAACTTTAAATGCTTAAAGTAAGATTAACATACTACCTAAATACTTTTAAAGAGGTTGTTGGATCATTCAATTTACAATGCACGAATCGTGCTTAAAATACGAAGGACGTGCCTTACATACTTTTTTTCGGTGATCTTTCTTATGTAGTTTCTTTCTTTCAACAATCAGCAGTTATTCCCTTAAATTACATGAAATTATAACCAAGTGACAAGGCCATTTCAAGACAATATATCCAGCCAAAACATCTCATCAACAGAAGCCACAACAACAACACACAAGGCAACATTTTAGCATAATGCTACAACTTATTCTACACACTTTTAAGGAAAGAATGTAAGTAGGAAATTACCTAACTTCCTTTGTAACCAACTCCCATCAACATGCAGTTTATTTCTAGTAACACACAGTTACAACAACCTTCAAAATGAGCAGTAACCTTCAGCAAAATTGCACCAAAAAATGGCAGCCAAACTTGGCGCCTAACCTCTAGTTTCAAGCATGGATTCTTGCATGTTTGAATACTCAAAAAACTTAATTTTTGCTGGGGGTTATTCTTAGTTAAAATAGGAGTATTTGACTTCAACTTCTTTTCCAAAACCGCAGCACCCTTGCTGTCCAAAATGCAGCAAAAATAGTTCACTAACACACCAGACACACCTCTAACTTCTAGTTTTTTAATCAAGAATTCAAGAAAGGTTAGTAGTAGAATTCTTACCTTTTATACTTGTTTATAATCCCTACCAAAAGGGAGCATATATTTATCTTATAAAATCTTAAAAAACGCAGCAAATTCACCACAGAAACACTGCCTAAATGCAGCCAAAACAGCCACTAACACACCACCTTCACCTTGTGATTGATCCCTTTTTGTTAGCTTTAGTCTTAATGGAGTTTAGCTTGATGTTTTCCTTAGTTGTTTGCTGGAAATTTGAGAGGATTTCAGAGGATAAGCAAGCACCTCAAATCTAAAAAAGTTTAAAATGATCTCATAGCACAAGACTTAAAATATAAAGGTATTTGGGTGGTGGCCGTTTTTAGGGTTGTGGCCACATCACTGCCCGATAGTGCCACCGTAAAATACCTATAACATTTTACTCTGAACTTCGATTGATGAGCGGTTTAATGTTATGAAAACTATACTCCAAGACCTTTAATTTAATAGGTCGTGGGGCTATTAATTCATTACATGTTAGGAGATATGATCATCTAAATTTGACTCTTACTTATGAACTTCACATACTCTTTGGTTTTTCGTTCGTACACATTTCCTTTGTCATCTACGACCAATATACAACCCTAACTTCCCTTAACATACCATTAAAACACCAAATCACCAAAAAAAATTCCAGGATGTAACATTCTACCCCCCACCCCCATAGTAATATTCGTTCTAGAATGAAATTTAATTTCGCTTAATATGCTTCAAAATAGATACTCAGTAAATTAGGTAGCAAACACATACTTAATATCACATCGACATCGTGAATAGGTAAGGATATTTCTTCTTCATTTCCTCCTCAGCCTCCCAAGTTATTTTCCTGATGTTATTACTTTGCCACAATACTTTAACCGAGGTGACTTCTTCAGTCTGAAGTTTCCTTACTTGCCGGTCAATAATAGCAACTAGGACCTCGGTGTAGGTCATCTCCTCATAAATCCAGAAATCATCGGCAGGCATAACAGGGGTCGGGTCTCCTATACACTTCCGCAATATCTATATATGAAATACTGGGTGGACTGCCGCTAGCTCTGGTGACAACTCCAAATCATACGCTACTTTCCCTATCCTATGGATAACTCTATAAGGCCAAACATATCTAGGGCTCAACTTTCCCTTTCAGCCAAATCCCATGACGTCTTTCATAGGAGACACTTTCAGGAAGACCCATTCATCAACAGCAAACTCCTGCGCTCGAAGGCGTACATCTGCATAAGACTTCTGCCTAATATGGGCCGTCTGAAGTCGATATCTAATAAGTTTTACCTTTTCAATATCCTGTTGCACTAAGTCTATCCCCAATAACTCTACCTCAATGAGTTCAAACTAACCCATTTGCGACCTGCACTTTGGCCCATATAAAGCTTCATATGGGGCCATCTAAATACTCGTTTGGTAACTGTTATTATAGGTGAACTCAATCAAGGAAACATGATCATCCCAGCTTCTGCCAAAATCTAAAATATAGGCACGCAGCATATCTTCAATTATTTGAATGGTGCGTTAAGCTTGTCCATCTATCTGTGAATGAAATGCGATACTGAAGCTTACCGAGTGCTCAGGCCTTTTTGGAAAGACATCCAGAAGTTTACTGTGAACTGAGCACCTCTGTTAGGAATAATGGATAAGGGTACACCATGTATACCAACTATCTCCCGTATATTTAGCCTGGCATAATCCTCTGCGGCATAAGTCGTCTGAATTGGAAAAAAGTAAGCTAATTTAGTCAATCTATCTACTATTACCCAGAAAAAATCATGCTTCCTTCTCATTCGAGGAAATCTGCAATAAAATCCATATTAATCACCTCCCATTTGCAGGTAGGAATTTCTATATCCTGCACTAGACCTCCAGGCCTCTGGTGTTTGACCTTCAGCTGTTGGCAATTGGGACACTGAGTCATAAGACCTGTGATGTCTTTTTTCATGCCATTCCAACTATATAGCTGCCTCAAGTCACGATACATCTTAGTGGCACCTGGGTGCACTGAATATCGAGAGTAATGTGCTTCATTCATAATATGTTCCCGTAGGTCACCCACATTAGGTACACATAGGCGGCCCTGGTATCTAAGAACTCAATCAGGTCCACAATTACATAAGCTTCTGGTGCAATACATTGTCTCTCAGTAAGACTAACTCTGTATCATCATATTGTCGTTGCTTAACTTCTGCTACCAATGATGATTTTGTTGTGTTTTGGACACTAACACCCCCATCTTCGGAATCTAGTAACCGGATTTGTAAGTCAGCCGACTACTATAGAGTCTTCATCCTTTCAATCCTATAAACCTGAATATGACTCAAGCTACCCATAGACTTGCAACTTAGTGCATCAGCTACAACATTTGCCTTGACCAGATGATACATGATGCTAACATTTTAATCTTTCACCAATTCTAACCACTTTCTCTGGCATAAATTCAACTCCTTCTACTAGAATAGGTATTGAAGACTCTTATGATCTGTAAAAATATCAACATGTACCCCATACAGGTAGTGATTCCAAATCTTCAGCGCGAACACCACCGCTGCCAATTCTAGATCATGGGTAGGGTAATTCTGCTTGTGCTTCCTCAGCTGCCTCAAAACATAGGCAATGACTTTGCCATATTACATCAAAACACAACCTACGCCGATCCTGGAGGCATCACAAAAAAACAAATAACCCTCTGTACCTTCTAGAAAAGTCAAGATAGGTGCTGAGGTCAACCAATCTTTCAACTCTTGAAAACTGCGCTCACACGCCTCTGACCACTGAAACTTAGTTGCCTTATGAGTCAACTTTGTCAATGGCGCAGAGATAGTAGAAAAACCTTCTACAAATCTGCACTAATAACCTGCCAATCCCATAAAACTACGAACCTCTATAGGATTCAAGGGTCTGGGCCAGCTCTTTACTGCCATTATCTTCTGATTATCCACTCTAATACCTTCAGTTGTAATTACATGACCAAGGAAAGCCACAGATGTTAGCCAAAATTCACACTTAGAAAATTTAGCACACAACTTGTGCTCTTGGAGAGTCTGTAACACACCTCTCAGGTAATCTTCATGCTCAAACTCTGATCGTGAATAAATCAGGATGTCAACGATAAAGAAAATCATGAAAACATCAAGGAAGGGCCTAAACACCCTATTCATCAAATCCATAAAAGTTGTTTGGGCATTAGTAAGCCCAAATGACATCACTAAGAACTAATAATGACCATATCTGGTTTTGAAGGCAGTCTTAGGGATATCAACTTCTCTAACCTGGAACTAATCGTACCCGGTTCTCAAATCAATCTTTGAGAAGCATCTAGAACCCTATAATTGATCAAACAGGTCATCAATCTTGTGAAATGGGTACTTTTTCTAAATTGAAACCATATTCAACTGCCTGTATTCAATACACATTCTTAACGGCCCATCTTTCTTTCATGCAAAGAGCACTGGTGCACCCCAAGGCCATACACTAGGTCGAATGAATCCCTTCTCGAGCAGATCTCTCAACTACTTCTTCAATTCCCTTAGCTATGCTAGATCCATTCTGTAAAGGGGGATCAATATAGGCTGAGTACCTGGAAGTATATCAATAGCAAAATCTATCTCTGTTTTAGGAGGAATTCCAGGCAAATCCTCTAGAAAGACCTCAGGGAACTCATTTACAATAGAAATTGACTAGAGAGTAGCAGGCTCACATTACAAGTTTATTACCCGAACCAAGTGAGAAATACATCCTTTGGATATTAAGTTCTGAACCTTAAGGTATGAAATAAACTTACATTTAGGCGTAGCGGCATTACCTTGCCATTCTCGGACTGGCTCGTTGGGAAAATGGAATCTAACAACCTTGGCTCTGCAATCAACATTAGCATAACATGCCGCCAACAAATCCATACCCATAATGACATCAAAATAAACTATTTCAAGCTCAACTAGGTCAGCTAAGTTTGATCTATCACATACCAATACTACACAGTTCCAGTAAACTCGTCTAGCTAACACAAATTCACTAATTGGCGTAGAAACAACAAATGGTATAGATAATAGCTCAAGGACTGTCTCAAACTAACTCGCAACCAATGGTGTAACATAAGAGAGTGTAGAACCAGGATCAAGACATATACTTGTTACACCCCGGAATTTTTTTTGATAATTATATGTCATATTAAGGAAATTATGGACCGTATGTTGTCATAAAAGGTGAGGAGGGAAACATGTGCAAAGGGAAAAGCGAAGAGAATGTGAAGTTTGTAAATAAGGGTAAACTTTAAATGGTCATATCTCCAAAAATATAATGATCTAGAAGTCCCATAACATATCAAATGGTAGGTATTTTAGTCTAGTTTTACAGTGAAAAACACCACTCGTCAATCGGAGTTCGGAGTAAAAAGTTATTCTTGTTTGAAGACAGCATTGTCGGATGGAAAAGAACCCATGTGCGCGGGCGCCGAGACAGGCAGGCAGCTGGCGCGCATGTGCGCGCGCGAGGGCAAGTTGCATGGGCGCCGCACGCGGGCACCGCCCAGCCTGCCTATATGAAGTAATTTTGAGCTAAAAAGCTCATTTCTACTCCGTTTCACTTCATTTTTTTTTCAAAATT
>JACEIK010000128.1:395836-414909 GCA_018107945.1 Datura stramonium | reverse complement strand
ACAAACGTTATATAGCCCGTTGTCTCCAGAAATCTGAGATAGAGCTAGCCAGGCACTAGATGTGCTTAGGCTCACCAGTTAGCAGTCCAGGTCCTACTAGTGCACCAGGTGCCAGTCATACTCCCCAAGGCGGGGCGTGACATAAACTCACAGCACATCAACACCCTCAACTTAAGAATTTTGCATGTCCTCAAGCAAAGAAAAAGAAAAATTAAACACGACACTTAACTAAAAAATAAACCTAGGATACTACAGCCAATACCAAACAAAATTTGCACTATAAATACAAAATCTTTCGGACCTTTTCCCGTGAACCAATAGTAGCACATGCACTACAAGAAACCACAAAACATAATAAACAGGGATCAAGACATGTCATCTAGCTATAAACAGGTAGTCAAGTCATCACCAATACTTTTCCATCAGACCACTGGTAAAGTTAAACACAAACCATGTATCCTCACAACAAACGAAGTCCCCACTCACAGATATAGCAAAATATATGACATGGGACTGAACAAGCGAGACTCTCATCCTCACAAAGAAGTTTCAAATACTGCATATCAGATACCATAGGCTTGCCCTTATTTTCTCTACTTCGATCTGTCAGATGGTTAGATTAGGATCACTATAGGACTTTCTTTGGCTTGTAATGTAGGCTTTCGGGCTGGGTAAGGTAAATATGAAATTTTTTGAGTGACTAAAACCCCTCATTGGCACTACATACATGTGGCTCCATTCTTCACCTTTTCACCTTTTTTGCTCTTTCTTCTTGCTTTTTCCTCCTTTTTCAACCTATTTATACATTTATATGAGTGTGGTTTGTTTTCAAACCTTTTCATGCATTATTCTCTTTTTGTATTTTTTTTCAAATTTTTTCTTTTCTTTTGTCACACCACACCTCATTTTGCACCTTTTTTCTCTTTTCTCACCCTTTTCACCTTCCCAATCTTTATGCGCCCCTTATTTTAGCCTACCTCAACTTAGGCATTTTGTCTATGTTGAGGTTCACAATGTTCGAGGAGGGACCAGGGCCAAAACAGGTTTATTATAAAAATGAATATGGTTAATCAGTTAATCAAAGAAAAATGGTCTATTAGGGCTCAAAAATTTGGATCAAGGGAGTCATATGATTTTAGTAGGGTTATTTAGGCTAAAACTGAGCTCACAAAAATGGCCTGTGATCTTTCCCTAACCAACCATCCTAAAACCTATGCAAAGACCAACTGGGCAAGTTCTAAATCCTCTACACAATATTGAACTAGGTATCAAACCTCACTCACTCATGGTACATGATTTATATTCACTCTATCCGTATGGTTTATTCATGCCTTAACAAAAACTATTTATGCTAATATACTTAAATGACATAAAAAGATCCATAGAAATCATGCATGCAATCAAAAGTACACAGCTAATTCATCAAAAAAATTTAAACATAGTCAATTTTTTTTGCAAATTCAAAACTAGTACAATTTATTAGCCGAGTACTCCTAAGCTACTTTCTAATTAAACAAAAATCATACAAAAATAAAATTCTAAACATGTCGGTTCTACTAGATAGCATGCCCGATAAAAAAGAAATATGGTAAGAAAAATCCTCGGACGAATCAAAATCCCCAAAAAACTACAAGTTCACCCCCTCCCCTTTTTAAAAATCATGCTTCGTCCCCAAAACATAGAGCGTAAGTATATAGGAAAGGGAACATACCTGTGGCGCTCGAAGTGCTTCTGTCATCCTACGGAGGAGGTGCCTCCACTACAATCATGGCACTGGCGGTGGCTGGTGCACTCACTGGTGGGTCACCAAGGGGAGTGGCTACCCCCTCAGTAGTCTCAACCGTCTCTACAGCCTCTGGAATAATCAATGCTAAATGTGGCTCGCCCGAAGGGTCCCTACCACTGGCAAGCTCAGTCTGGGCCATGGTGGAGCTACCTGCTCCTCTAGCTCATTCCTGCAACTCTGACAGGTGTGCATCATGAGTCTGCAGGCTCTCTACTCGGGCCCTGCTTGCGTTCTCTTCTTTCTTTCTTCTTTCTCTTTCTTAGGGTCTCATATCCAACATCCTCGGAGACCCTCTTCTTTCCTTTCTCTTTCCCTATTATTGTGGGCTCCCGGTAGGCCGCTAGATCAAGCTCCTCATCTATGTCCTCATCAAGGTCTGGAAGAGTGGGGGCTGCTATAACTATCGGCTGTTGTGATAATAGCTCGGCCACTTGGCTCCGAAGAGCCCCAAACTCCTCACGGAGGCCATCTGTATCTGTCTGCTCACACATGCCTATATTGAATCAACTCTCAAACTCGTCAAGTTGGGCATGCAGGGCTTGTGCAGCTGTATCAATCTCGGCGTTCATCTAAGATTTGACATTCTCCATTATTGCTTGTATTTTTCTTTCGGCCATGGTCAGTCTTTTGGCCAGCTTCTGGAGAAAATCCTGGAGCACTAGGACATATCCATCTGGTGTCTGACTCGGGAGGCTGGTATGTGGTGCAGCAGAAGTTCTAGGAGCTATATCTAAATAATCGACATCTGTAGCCGGTGTCTCGCCTTGCTTCTGTGAGGTGGGGGCACTTGCCTGTGCACTCCCAATAAGTCGAGTCAACGGAATAGTGGTGGAAACTGGGGCCTGACTCATCGTGTTCATTTCATCCCGAATCGGGCCAATATCTTCTAACTGCAGTCTTCCAATTAAGCGCTCCTCACCCCAGTGCACCGTGATGCCTGCCTCTGTGCATAATCTAAATATGAGGCTCGAGAATGGAAAAGTAGTGCTCAATCCCATGGCCCGATCTCGCATCTCCTTTGTGATGACCCTCGAAATGTTGATGGGGTATTTGGACATGATACATGACACCAGAGCTACTCTATCTGCACTGCGGGTATTGTCATTGACCATCGGTGCCAACAGGTGGCGCACTAATGTCTAGCAGGCTTTTGCTATAAAGTTGAGAAAACTCTTCGTAACCTGCTTTCCGCTAGTGACCTACTCTACTTCCTCTTTATCCTCAGCAATAACACCAGACAACCACTATATCTACCTCCTCCTTTCCTCAAAACCCAGTTGCTTGATTTGTTTTAGTGCCTCCACCCGATACTCGTATTCTGGCATAGCATGTGGAGGTATGAACTAGGGCCCATATAGTATCTGAGAAATGGTGCACTTGGATATGTTGACCTCTCGGTCTCTGACTAGAACACTCTCCATTTTTGGACTGGTCTTTCAACTTTTGCCCCTCTTTGGCCTTCTGCTCCGTGGTCGCCAAATAGTTGGCGTAGAACTAACGGACAATTTTAGGAGTGTACTGGTCCGGATCCCTAGCCATCCATTCAAAACTGTAGAAATTGAATATCCGCTTCATCTCCTCCACCTCGTTCAATGAATTTGTGAGGATCCGCGGCTCTTCTTGAATGTTCTGCCTAGGTTTGTTTTTGGCAGTGAGAGCAAGGCCCTACTCATATATCTCCTGAGCTCCTGGCACTCTCCACTAGATAGTGCGGTTCTCCCTAGGCGGAGTCTGATCTTGCTCGACGTATGGTGCCTCCTCCTTTGAATCAGCACAGCTACTTGCCTCTCTGGATTTGGTCTCCTCGGACCCCTCTTTTGCATTAGATCCGTTTCCCGACTCCTAAGCTCCTTCCTCAACTCCCTCCTCCAACTTGGGAGCTTCTGTAGATGTGGCAGTAGCCGCCACGGCTTGGGCTCTGGCCTTAGCCCTAGTGGTTTGGGTCTGATCGATGTCTGATGTATCGACCCTATACTCCTCTACTGAACCACTAGTGGAGTTGCCTGCTTGATCATATTCGGAGGTTTCGTCAAGTAGTGTCCTCCATGAACTTTCCTTTGATGCTTTGCGCTTTAGTGTCATTGTACCTATAGAAAAAGAGGGTTAGAATTACATAACTGAGAAAAATAAAGCAAGAATTATATCCTTTGAAGTTTATCACGAGTCAATAGTATAGGTCATACCTTGGAGGTACGATTCGTACTAAGACTCGTAATGTTCTCAGGCCAATACTACGCCTCTGAGATACGACTCGTACCATGAAGGTATGGTTCGTACCACGATTCATATGAGGATACCCCTGTTCACCAATTTTTCTATATTTTTCCATGACTCATGGTACAACCAGTAGGTTGATTTCATGATTCGTAGGAAGGATCGTACCATCACTTGTGGACTTAACCCTTTCCAGCTTTTATGGTACGACTACCAGGTACAACTCGTAGTAGTAAACCACAAGCCATACTAGGATTCGTACTTTGTGTATTTTCAAATTTGTCTTGGGGCAGTCCCAACAAGCCATCCTATGAGTCGTAGTATGTAACCACGAGTCGTAAGAAGGATCGTGAAGCCTGTCCCCGCCTTGATTTTGGTTCAGTTCACAGGAATTTCTACTTTACATTTTGGGTACTTAGAATTCCCTAGTTTTGGGCATGCATTTTAACTCATTCTACAATTACTCATCCCTAAATTTCTTAATCACTACCCTTAACTCAGTTTTTTAGTGGTTCAATGCATAATTTTATCAACTTCGAGTTCATTCCTAGTCACACATGGCTTAATCATACTCCTAGTCATTGTCCTTTTCAAATTTTTCAAGCAATAATGAGGACTCACATGGGGTTATCACAATCACCTCAAGCATCCAAGTTTTATCAAATCCAAAGCAATATACTTACTTGATACTTGCTTACATCAACTGGTAGTCAAGAATTAGGGTTGGCGAAGATTGATTAAGCAAGAAGTTGCTCGAATGAACTTGGATTTTGAGTTATGGGTGTGAGGGAGTCGTGAGCTTTAGTTGTGACTTCAGTTTTGAGTGTGTGGGAGAAGGGTCCACTTTGTTTTGAGTTTAAATAGGTTATAGGGAAGATTTGAAAACTCTGTGCCGAGTCGGGTAGAATTTTTGACCCATCATGACTCGTACCATGAGTCGTAGAAAGGCCCTACAACTCGTCTCTTGGACCCGTAATAGAGAGATTGAGAAACTTATCTGTGGACCTATGAGTCATCTCACGACTCCTACAACTGGAGTACATTCGTACAATGACTCGTAGGTCTTTGCTATTCATTGTGGTCCATGGCTTGCATAGTTCATAGGAACAGTAAGTACTACAATCCATACGATTAAGTTACGAGTCATAGGATTAATCATACCCTGAACTCATGCACTGAAGTACATCTCTGATTCTTACCATGACTCGTGCTACGACTCGTACAACCCTCTCACGGGTCGTATTGAGAACCGTAGCACCTGCCTCTTCAGCAATTTTTCTGCCACCTATTTTTATGTTCCCTACATACTAAATACACATTAGTTAAGTCACTTGGGTTTCCTCCTAAGAAGCGCTTGATTTAACGTCGCAGCACGACGCAGGTGGCTCGATTAGTTAGAATCGCACCAAGCCACCACTTGGGTTGCCTCCTAAGAAGTGCCTGATTTGACTTCACAACACGACACACGTCTCTTGACTACTCAGACTTCGTCAAGGAACTCTAATTCATGTTCTATCACTAAGACCACTCTATATTCCTTCGGTTGCTTCATTGACCGGCAAAATTTGAAGGTGACCTCTTCTTTATTTAGTCTGAACTTCAATTGGCCAGCCTCCACATCTACTAAGGCTCTCCCAGTAGCAAGGAATGGTCGCCCCAAAATGATGGGGACCTCATAATCAACCTCGCAATCAAGGATCACAAAGTCTGCTGGGAATATAAATCTGTCAACTTTGAAAAGCACATTGTACATGACCCCCAGAGGCTTCTTCACAGTTCTGTTGTCCATCAGTAGCCTCATGGTAGTAGGTTTAGGGGCTCCCAAGCCCAACTGCTTAAACACAACCAGTGACATCATACTTATGCTTGCTCCTAGATCATAGAGTGCCCTTACGAACTCAACATCGCCAATTGTGCATAAAATGGTAAAAGCACTTGAATATTCCTTTTTCTAGGCCAGGACCCATGAAGCTATGGCACTAAAATGATGTACATTATCAACGGGCTCATAAATCACAGATCCGTTTTTTAGTTAACTGATCTGATCGATCCAANCTATGGCACTAAAATGATGTACATTATCAACGGGCTCATAAATCACAGACTTCTTCTTCATCACAAGGTCCTTCATAAACTTAGCATATCCTGGCATTTGTTCCAATGCTTCGACCAATGGTATGTTCACAGATAATTGTTTGAGCATTGAAAAGAATTTCTGAAACTTACCATTCTCCGCCTTCTTCTTCGTTCTTTGGGGGAACGGTGACGGTGGTCACTGAATAGCCTTGTAAATTTTCGTTGCTCCTTGTTCAACTTCTGGCCCTTTTTCACCAATTGGGACCTCAAGCAACTCAGCATCCTCATTACATTCCTTCTCAGCAACATTGTCATCATCTTCAATCACGTTCTCTTTCTTCCTTTCACTTATAACCGGTAGATGAGGGTCAACAGTAGTCTTTCCACTCCTAGTCATCACAATTCACAGTTATACAATGACTATCATTATTTGAATTTTGGACTGTGTGCTAGGTAGTGTATCCTTTTGCCTAGGGTTCATAGATGCTGACAGTTGCCCTAGCTGCTGTTCAATCTACTTGATAGCCATCGCATGTAACTCCACTCTCTAACCCATGCTTGATATATCACCAAGGATTTCCTTCAACTAATCATCAGTGGACTTCAACTTTTTCAACATCTCAGCCATCATGCTGTCTAACTTTGACTATCCAGCCTCCCCTTCACGCGTATTGGGAGGCACGTATGCTCCAGCTCAGTCGTTGCGATATCCATAATTTCTTATCCAATCACCTTCGCGCTCACAACCTCGACTTCTGTCTCTGTACCCATTCCGGTTATAGTTGTCTCTATATTGGTTTCGACCTTGGTTTCCAGAACCTTGGTGCCAAATGTCTTTTCTAGACCCTTTGGCATTGGCTCGGAAACCCGCCACCTGGTTGTCTAAGAAGTTTGTCTCCTCCTCAAAATCTGAGTGGTCTGGCCCTGGCTCCTGTCCTTGTGTCCCAACTGCGTTCACCTTTCTAGCTCCAGCTCCCATGATGTGCACATATGAGTCAACTCTTACTCATGCTCTTCTTCTTTCCTATGTTGTTCTACAGTCAAACCAACATCATATGTATCGACCGCTACGTCTTCCTCCCAGGTGTGCCACCTGTTTGTTCTTTTCACCCTGTCAAGAATGGTAGTGGCTTGCTCCCAGGTGTGACTCATCAGTGCTCCTCCCTTCACTGTGTCTACTACAACTTTGGTACTATTGTCTAAGGACTTGTAAAAGATTTCCAGCAAACTGTCATCTGGAATCTTATGGTTCGGGCACTTTATCAACTTTTTCTTGAACCTCAACTAGGTTTCATGAAGTACCTCAGTTTTAAGTTGTCGAAAGTTATAAATTTCATCCTTGAGCTACAACATCCTGGAGGGTGAAAAAAATCTCTCTAAGAAAGCTTGCTTGAGCTCCCTCCAGTTGGTTATGGAGTCCTTGGGCAACTCTGATAACCATAAAGTGGCTTCCCCAGATAGAGAAAAGAGGAAAAGTATGAGTCTGATGGCATCTTAGCTAACTCCGACCTATATGCCTTGCATATTCCCATGAAGTTCATTAAGTGCAGGTTGGCATTGTTCGTTGCATAACCACTAAACACCCCTTTCATGTTTAACAACTGAATCATGGTGCTCGTGATGTAAAATTTGGCCCAAACAGGCAGCGATGCTGGTACAATTGCTCCAGTTGACCCGACTTCATCGATGTCCAAGTCATCTTCATTGAAGAACTAAGGGGCATATATGTATCCTCTGTTGCCCCTCCAATGTCGACCAACACTCATGACCTTATCTCGAGCATATTCCGCATCCTGAAGTGCAGCTTGCCGAGCTAGCTCAGCTTGCCTAGCTTCTTCAGCTGTGCGGGCATCTCTTTCCTCTTGATTTTTCCATCTTTCGCAGTGTTCGTTCAAGTTCAAGATCCAACAGAATCAGGGGGTTTCCACTCCGATGAGTACTTGGCATTCACCAAGAAACAACCTGTGGATATCCAAAAACAAAAAGAAAATGTAATTCAGAAAACAACAACCAAAAGTCAAATAAAACCAATTAATCTAATCTTAGTCGTATTCCCCGGCAACGGCGCCACCTTTTGATAATGCTCAAGATCACACCTCCTAATGAAGTATGAAGCGGACGTTGTCAATAAAGAACCCGACTAAGAGTTTGGGGTCGAACTCATATGGAATATGGAAGATCTAGACTAATGTCGGTAAGTGAACTTGTTGGTGAGTTATCTCCAATTTGGGGGTTTCAAGAAAACAATGGTAAAAAAAAGATTAAAATTGTGGTTTAAATCAAGATTTGAAAACAACTAGGGTAAGTAATCCCCATGGATTTATAACTACTTCAAGTATGCACACGTGATCAATTCCAATGTATATTTGTAGAACTGATAACTAGAGTTCATCCCTATTGGATGGCTATACTCAATCACCAGGTCAGGTCTCATGAGCGATTTCAAACTAACTATTATCAATATGTTTCAAATTTAACTCTCTTGCGACCACATCTCAAGTTAATACAATGATCATAAAGACCAAGGCTTTGTTGTAATTCTCTTTTCCTAATCTCTATCTCTCTAGGTTCAAGCAAGTAAAGAATTCGGGCAAGTCCTAGCGTTGTACACCATTAAGAAACGTTTAAGTATGAAGAGAATAYAATACAAGCTTTYCGCATTGATTTTGAATCACTTTTGTGCAACCCTAGTTTGTTAATCCATCATGGTTCCCACAACMCCTWGTTGTGGAGGTTTTAGCCTCTCATGGTTGTAAGATTGTAATTTGTAYTCATAAACAAACACATAATTTAAATACTTACTGCAACGATTGGAMGAAAAAAATCAGATTTTACTATTCAAGAACAACCTCAAGAACAATGTAAAAAATCAAGAATTTRATCCCAATAATTGCTCCTCAAAAATAGATAAAAATCCACAAAAGTAACTACTCACACGTCTAACAACTTACTTTTGTCCGCCTCTGACTAAAATAAAACACAAAGGATATTAATACGGACATTAGAAACCTTTTTCTAAGCTAACAAGGAGTTTTCCATATTTGGTGCCAACTGTGCCACGATTTGGCCAACTGATAACTAGAGTTCATCCCTATTGGATGGCTATACTCAATCACCAAGTCAGGTTTCATGAGCAATTTCAAACTAACCATTATCAATATGTTCCAAATTTAACTCTCCTACGACCACAACTCAAGTTAATACAATGATCACAAAGACCAATGCTTTGTTGTAATTCTCTTTTCCTAATCTCTATCTCTCTAGGTTCAAGCAAGTAAAGAATTCGGGCAAGTCCTAGCGTTGTACACCATTAAGAAACGTTTAAGTATGAAGAGAATACAATACAAGCTTTTCGCATTGATTTTGAATCACTTTTGTGCAACCCTAGTTTGTTAATCCATCATGGTTCCCACAACCCCTTGTTGTGGAGGTTTTAGCCTCTCATGGTTGTAAGATTGTAATTTGTACTCATAAACAAACACATAATTTAAATACTTACTGCAACGATTGGAAGAAAAAATCAGATTTTACTATTCAAGAACAACCTCAAGAACAATGTAAAAAATCAAGAATTTGATCCCAATAATTGCTCCTCAAAAATAGATAAAAATCCACAAAAGTAACTACTCACACGTCTAACAACTTACTTTTGTCCGCCTCTGACTAAAATAAAACACAAAGGATATTAATACGGACATTAGAAACCTTTTTCTAAGCTAACAAGGAGTTTTCCATATTTGGTGCCAACTGTGCCACGATTTGGCCAACTGATAACTAGAGTTCATCCCTATTGGATGGCTATACTCAATCACCAAGTCAGGTTTCATGAGCAATTTCAAACTAACCATTATCAATATGTTCCAAATTTAACTCTCCTACGACCACAACTCAAGTTAATACAATGATCACAAAGACCAATGCTTTGTTGTAATTCTCTTTTCCTAATCTCTATCTCTCTAGGTTCAAGCAAGTAAAGAATTCGGGCAAGTCCTAGCGTTATACACCATTAAGAAACGTTTAAGTATGAAGAGAATAAAATACAAGCTTTTCGCATTGATTTTGAATCACTTTTGTGCAACCTTAGTTTGTTAATCCATCATGGTTCCCACAATCCTAGTTGTGGAGGTTTTAGCCTCTCAGGGTTGTAAGATTGTAATTTGTACTCATAAACAAACACATAATTTAAATACTTACAGCAACGATTGGAAGAAAATCAGATTGTATTATTCAAGAACAACCTCAAGAACAATGTAAGAAATCAATAATTTGATCCCAAGAATTGCTCCTCAAAAATAGATTAAAAAAAGTAACTATTCACACGTCTAACAACTTACTTTTGTCCTCCTCTGACTAAAATAAAACACAAAGGATATTTATACGGACATTAGAAACCTTTTCCTAAGCTAACAGGGAGTTTTCCATATCTGGTGCCAACTGTGCCACGATTTGGCCAACGACCCATAACAGGATTGTACGGGTCATACCTGTTGTCTGTAAGTTCTTGGCTGCTGTAGATTTGTCTAAGTGTTGGTATCCTGGTACGACTCGAACATGCTTCCTACGATTCGTACATTACTTCCATAGATTGGCTCTGAGAACTTTGACATCTTCTGGAATTCTTCACAAGTTTTGTGGTACGACTCGAACCTCCTTGCCACGACTCGTACTATCTATAGTGTCTGAAGTTCTGCCAAGTACTAAAAATCATCTGAAGTTCACCACGGCTCCTAGTACGATTCGTACATTGATGCCACGATTCATGAGTCCATCCGTATCAGGAGTCTGCCTTTGTGCAATTTCTTTTGAATATTTTCACGACTCCAATTTCGGCTCATACCATTATGATACGGCTCGTACTAAGAGTCTTAGATTGCCTTCTTCCCAATTTAGCCTTCTGACTTTCATCACGGTTCTCAGTACGGCTCGTACAATTAAGGTACGACTCGTACTGAGACTGGTAATTTGGCTGATTGTCTGCATTTTGAGGCTTCTTTTGCACATCTTTGCTCCAACACTTATTTTCCCTGAAATCAAAGTAAAATTGACTTATATCCATATAAACATATCTAAGTCCATGTTATTTTCCCAATTTTAAGCATCGAAAGTGTTGTAAACTCACAACACATCAAGAACCAATAGAATATGGACTAATTGAGTTAACTATAGCATGAGTAAAGATAACTCAATGAATTTAGAGTCAAACATAAAATTCAAAGGGTTGGATATTTTGAATGTATCATGAATTAGCCTAAACTAGGAAATTTACACGAGATTGATATGATGTGATTATAGATTAATTACAGAAAGCCGTACGGATTGCTCAAGGTGATGAATTTGATACTTCGACACGAGTATAGTGAGCAGTAACCTTACTGCAATTTGTGTTTCCATTACTTGCATGATTTATACATGATTTTAAAATATAACATTTACTGAATGCTTTGAAATTGCATGTGGGACAAGTCTTTTACTCGATATGGTACTGAAATATTTATTTGATATGTTTACCATTATTTTAGATGTTCTCACAATTACTAAACATGTTTTACTATTACTTGATATGATTATCCTTACCAAAAAGAAAGTACATGTTTTTTAAGAACTTAAGTGCCCTATACGATTGTAAGAATGTTATCGTATGAGTATTTACTATTTAAAAATAAAAGTATAAATGGGGGTAGACCTTGATGGATCTCGTAGCTAATGGCGGGTTCGTTAGACCTGGTGCACATTGTATTTACAGATTATCATTACAACCCTCGCTAGTGGAAAGGTAGAATTAGAAAATAGTTACTGATTTCCCCCAAACAGGGACTTACCGTAATATTTGACTCCTTTACGAAGGGTTCATAGTTATTGGTTATCTCTCAAGGTAGGTAGCCACACCGATTACATAATTCATTCTTGAAAACCTCCCAAACATAAGATTTGATATGACAGTGTTTACTGAGTTTATTATTGAACTATTAATTGATTTCTACTTACATGAGACAAATAAACTGATCATTTTTAATGGTTCTAAAAGGCCATTTATTTCATGACATTTTGATCATTCTACTAGAATGTTTTTTGACTTGTCCCCATTAAAAAAGATTGTGGTTAAGTGTTATTATTCACTGAGCTAGCAACTCACTTCACGCTATTTTTTTCAGAGACCGCAGGTGACGTTGGTGAGGATTTCATTAACTAGAGCATACGAGTTGACAGTTTCTGATGAGCTCTACATTGCTTCGCGTGGGGAAAAAGTTTACTTATTTGTTATAATCTCTTCTTTTAAACTCTTAGATTCTCCCCATATTCATTTCATTAGTGTCATGAGTATTCTTTCGTTATTATAAACTCGAGACTAGTATTAGACTTATTTTCGTATTTGGAGATAAATTTAGTATTTATTGCATTTTGAATAGACTGTTGATGAATAGTATGGCCTGTTTGGCGATTTGGGTTATTGTGTTATTAATTTCGGTAAGGCTTGATTTTGAATTTTATCCCTTAGCGCCGGTCACGGTACTAAATTAGGTCGTGACAAGTAGATTTAGGTGTTGAATTGTATATTTAATTATTGATATTCAAAGAACAAGTTATTAATTCTGGGGTAAAAAGTTATTTACCTGAACTTCATGTGAAAATGTCTAAAGTTAGCCAAATAGATGTCCTGGCCTAGTACAAAAATATCGAAATTTAATATTATCAAAGATACAACTTCAATCAAAATATATAAGGCTAGGAATTGTCAAGACCACAACTGACATTTATGTCTAAAGTTAATCATCTTCAGCCTTTACATATTACATATGTTTTCAATGTATTCTTATATCATTCATAAATTATACCCATCAGAACTTGATCAATATTTATAGTTTGCATATCCTAGTCCAACTTTAGTTTATGAACAAGTTTCTCTTAATTAGTTAATCTAGCTAGTACTTTTCTGAGCCCTGTCTTCATGGTTCAACACAGAGCATACGAATCATATATATCTTGTTCACCAATAAAATAAAATAGAAACACTTTTCTTATAGTTGATTCACGGAACTTCTATTATTTTTGTTTCAGTTGGTTAGCCTTTTTAATTTGTCTTAGTATTGTATTCAAACATTTTTTTTATTGAAGATTAAAATTTTAATTAAAAAATCTGAAGTTAGGATTTTCAAGGTCATAACATCAGCACAAAAATATTTGAAATTGATTTTGAAAAGTTATATCAAACTTTAGATAAAGATGTTTGATGTTTGACCTTCACAAGGCCATACTTCAAATAAAAATATCTGAAGTAAGACACGAATTTTATTACATCAGTCGCAAATATTTGAAGTTGTGTCTGAAGTGAGTAAACTTGCAAAAAAATATAATAACAAAGGTCGGAAGAAGTTTGGAAAAGAGACATTCATAGTTGACTACACAAAAGAATATTTAGATATTATGCAAACAAACGCTAGAGCAATCCACCTGCTCTATTTTGCTCTTAACGAAGAAGAATATGAGAAAATATCCACTTATAATACTTCTAATGAAATATGAGATAGATTGAAAGTTATCCATGAGTGCACAGTCAAAATTAAAAAGATCAAGATAACTTCACTAAGATATCCAGAAATATCAAAAGAAAACAAGAAGAAAGTGAAGAGAAGAAGATGATCTTTACTTAAGATAAAGTTTCAAATAATCATAGAGAGTTTAGTAAGAACATACAATATGCCTAAAGAATTTGCTATAACTAACTTAATTCCTTCTTAACTAACTTAACTAATTAGTTAGAGCATAACTAACTTAACTAACTTTTTCATACGTATCCTTGCTGCTATCCATGCTTCTTTCAACACTTCCCCTCAAGCTAGGAGGTGTAAAAATATTTAATTGTCCTAACTTGGAGGTTAGGTAAGCATGTTGGATCTTTGGTAGTCCCTTAGTAAGAATTTATGTCAGCTGCTCCTTGGTGTTAATGTACTCCATTTTTATAATGCCTTGATGTAGCTTTTCCCTTATAAAATGACAATCTATCTCAATATGTTTGGTCTTCTCATGAAAAAATGAACTTGCAGCAATTTGGATTGCTGCCTTAATGTCACAGGGAATAACAGTTGGTGTTTGAACTTTGATTCCAATCTCTTTAAGTATTCCTAGGATTCAAGTTAATTCTGCCACTGTGGATGCCAGGCTTCTATACTTTGATTCAGTAGAGCTTCTAGAGATAGTTGTTTGCTTCTTTGATTTCAAAGATACTAAAGACTCTCCAATTTTCACTAAAAAACTAGTAATGGACTTCCTTATTTGTGGACATGCTGCCCAGTCAGCATCACAAAATGCAGTAACTGTGTCTTGAGATTTGCTTGATAATAGTACACCTAATCCAGGTTGATTCTTTACATACTTGACTATTCTTTGAGCAACTTCCATATGAGACTTCTTTGGAAGTTGTAAGAATTGGCTTAGGGTTTGTACACTATATGCAATATCTGGTATAGTTACTGTGAGATATAATAGTTTTTCAATGAGTTTCTGATATGATCCTTAATCTGCCAATACTTCATCATCTGTTGTAGTGGATTGTCTAGCAACATATAGATCATATTCTCTAGTAGTAAGCTTTACATTGTTATCCATTGGTGTAGCAACTGTTTTGGCATTTGATAGACCAAGAGTAGATATCAGTTCCAAGGCATACTTTCATTGATGCGTGAGGATTCCCTGTTTAGATCATGCAAATTCAATTCCTAGGAAATATTTCAACTCCCCTATATCCGTCATCTTAAAAGATTGTTGTAATAACCTCTTGGTATCTTCTATAAGTTCTAGTTTGTCACCTGCGATAAGCATATCATCCACATATATTAATACTATGGTAGTTTCTTATTTTGTCTTTCTGATAAATAGTGAATAACCATATTTGCTATGTTGAAATTGAGAATTGGTTAAGGCTTATATCAACTTGATATTCCATTGCCTAGGGGCTTGTTTGAGGCCATACAATGATTTTTTGAGTCTGCATACATTCTTCTCCCCCTGACTCAAAAAACCTTGAGGAAGGTCCACGTAAATCTCATCTAATAAGTCTCCTTGTAGGAAGACATTGTACACATCCATTTGATGGATGTGCCATTGCCTTGTTGTAGCTATAGATAAGACAGATCTCACCGTTACCATTTTAACTACAGGTGAGAATGTCTCATTGTAATCTATACCTTCCTTTTGGCTATAACCTTTTGCAACTAATCTTGCTTTCCATCTTCTAATCTCACCATTTGCCTTGTATTTCACTTTGTAGATCCATTTGCAACCAATAGTTCTTTTTCCCTCAGGCAGCTTAACTATATCTCATGTTTAAATGTCTTCTAGTGCTTTGATATCATCCTTCATGGCATCAAACCAACCAGTGTCTTTAGATGCTTCATTGTAGGATTATGGTTCTGTAACAGCAGAAAAAACAGTGAGAAAATTGTTGTAAGAGTCTGAGAGCTGATCATAGATTACATAGTTTTTTATAGGATAATTAGTATCCTTATGAAAACTAAGGGAGATAAAGTCTTTCATCCATATGGGAGGATGAGTTCCTCTAGTTAATCTCCTTATAACCATAGTATCAAATCTCACACTAGTATTAGGAATAGTTAATGTCATTTCAGTTGCAAGATCAGCATTTGGGAGATTAGAAGGTATCACTTATGTATTTTGATTAGACACCACATCAATGAATGCATCCATAGAAGGTATACAACTTGCATGTTATTCATCCTTATGAGGAATCATATTATGCACAAATACTGGACTGTTAGTAGTTCTCCAATTGAAAGGAAATTCATCTTCCTTGAAAATCACATCTCTGCTAACAAAGAAACATTTGATAGTGAGATCATACAGAACATAATATTTTTGAACCTCGGAATATCCCATTAATACTCCAGACTTAGTTCTGAACTGAAGTTTATCAGTTTCTGTAACATTTTTGGCATAGCACAGGCATCCAAAGACTCTCAAATGGTTTATAGAAGGTTTCTTGTTATAGAGTTTCTCATAGGGAGTCATGTTTATTATTGAAGATGGTGTTCTATTGATTAGATGGACAGCTTCTTGCACACAATGTCCCCAGTACTTAAGAGAAACATTATCTTGAAGTCTAATAGCCCTTGTAACCTCTAGGATATGCCTATGATTCCTTTCTACCACACCATTTTGTTGTGGTGTGTAAGGGCGGGATCTTTGATGAATTATGCCCAATTTTGTAAATAGACCAATACGTACATCATTAATGAACTCAGTACCATTCTCTGACCTTATCATTTTTACTGTCTTAAGAAACTGAGTTTGAACAAACTATAAAAACTGAGGAATGATCACACAAGAATCGGATTTTACTTTCAGAAGATATATCCAAGTCATTCTTGTGAAATCAACTACTATAGCCAATAAATATTGATTACCATCAAAAGTTGGAACCTTGTAAGGCCCTCATACATCCATATGAACAAGTTCAAAACATTCAATAGTCTTAACAGAACTAGTTGGAAAAAATAATCTGCATTGATTTGCACAAGGACACACTTTACATTTCTTGACAACTTCTATACTAGTTTGAGCATTAGTATGTAGTAATATATTTAGTCTTTTACTAGACACATGACCAAGCCTTTTATGCCACAAGATTATATCAGCTTCACTGTGAGATGGTGATCTTTGAGCATTAGGACCTTTTATTTCTGACTTTGTAGTAGAGTGATTAACCAACAAATACAATCCATCATTTTCTTTACCAATCTCCATCACCCTTCCATTTGAGAGATCTTGAAATACACAAAATCTAGGATAAAAAGAGACTACAGTTTAATTCTTTAGTTGCTTGAGAAACTAATAGCAAATTATACTTAAACTGTGGTAGTAGATATACATCATTTAGAGTATTTTCAGAAGAAATTGAGCTTGAACCAGTGTGAGTTATATGAGCTACATCACCATTAGGTAAATGAACTTGTTTAGGATTAGTGTTTTTACATATTGATGCCTCTATTAACATATCAATGTTAGATACCATATGGTTAGTAGCTAATGTGTCAATTATCCAATCTTTGAGAATTTTTTATGCCAGTAAGGATTTATGTTTGGATATACCTGAGTTGTTACCTGTTGTAGTATTACTTGCTATATTGGTTGAACATCCTACATTAGAATTGAACTGTGTCTGACTGAGTAATTCCACCTCCTAGCTTGAGGGGGAGCGTTGAAGGAAGCATGGACAGCAGCAAGGATAAGGATGAAGCAGTTAGTGAAGTTAGTTATGCTCTAACTAATTAGTTAAGTTAGTTAAGAAGGGATCAAGTTAGTTATAGCTTATTATGAGCAAGATCCCAGAAAATCCTTTAGGCATATTGTGTATATAAATACTTGTTGACATTCAACATAAAGATTAATCTGAAATATACATTCTACCTCAAAATCATCTCAGATTTCTCTAAGTGTTCTTTTTCATCTTTCTCTTCTTTATCTTCTTCTTCTTCTTCTTCTCTTACTAAACTCTCTATGATTCTTTGAATCTTTATCTTAAGTAAAGATCATCTTTTTCTCTTCATGGTATCAGAGCAGGACCCATCTCACCTGATGTTAGGCTCTCAAATTAAAATTGCCCACGCACCAGATGTCCAGCCCTGGGCGTGAGGTGGGGTATTGAAGAATGAAAAAAGTCCCACATCAGTAGTTAAAGAGATGTGTGGACTCTTTATATGGACTTAGGCAATCCTCCCCTCACAAGCTAGCTTTTGGGGTTGAGTTAGGTCCAAAATCAATTTCTCCACAGAAAGATACAGAAAAAGAGCTCACTTCATCTAAATAATATTTAAGAAGTCCAAAAGAATGAAGCCCAACAAAGAGGGAACATACACTGCTATGAATATGATAAAGCTTGAACATATTAAATTAGAGTGTCTGAATCTCAAGAAGAAGAATTAGAGAACTCCAACTTGGAGCGATGAGGATGATCTGAACAAGAAAACATAACGATCATATGTCTCATGGAAGGACAAAAAACCAATGAAAACCACAGAATATCAACTTGGAGCGACGAGGATGAATCTGATAAAGAAAAGGATTGTGAAAAAATGACCAACATATGCTTCATGGCACTGGGAGAAACCAGTAAGGTAAAAACTCAAACTTGAAATAACCTAAAACTTGCCTGGTGTGTGTACAAAACGAAATGAAGNGGGAGAAACCAGTAAGGTAAAAACTCAAACTTGAAATAACTATAATGAACTTCAAAAATCTTATACATGAGGCATATAGGACTTGAATCGCGTTTTTTATGAACTTAGAAAAATTCAAAGAGGGAAAAAACCTGAAAAATAAAATCGAAAGTTTGTGAAATAGAAAAAGGACTTTCTTCAAGAAGAAGTCCAAGAATTGTAATTGCAAATTAAAGGCATGCGTAAATTCACCAGTCATAGCTCAGTAAGGTCAAACCAGTCGACTCAACATCTCAAGTCAATTGGTAACGAACCTATCAGCAACAAGCCTGCCTCTAGTAGGTTAAACATATAAGTCAGTCGCTAATGCCAGTATTGATGAGACAATTCGTTCTAGTAAGTCAAGTAAAATGAAAATCGAAACTGACAAACCTACTTCTAGCAAGTCGACTCATCAGTTAGTCACTAAAGAGTCCTTTTCTCAAAGTTACTACTGTTAGGATATACTATTAACCATGCGGTTTTAGTATAGTATTATATTTCAGTTTTGTAAGACTTTTTATTTTATTCATTGGATTGATAAAGTCTTGTTTTAAATAGATCATTTTTGCATGTGCGTCCTTTACTTATATAGTAAATGATTTGGTGTATAGAATTTAGTTTATACATACAAGATTAAATCATCAGTTCTTATAAGTATAAAGTTTATATATGTTCACAATCTAAGATGAAAATTGGATGAATTCATCGGTATGATTGTAGCACAGGATTAAATATAATTTATCTTGATTATGAGAATGGTATTATTCCAACTTCTTGTGCTAGTA
>JACEIK010000128.1:303176-315488 GCA_018107945.1 Datura stramonium | reverse complement strand
GAAGTTGTCAGTCGCTAATTTATATATATAGTTTGTATACACAAAATTCTACAATATTTCTGATAGAAAATAATGGCAATTAGCCATTACTAAAATGCCTTTGTAAGAATAGTTGATGTTATCTCGGTTAAAAATATGTCTTTTTGTCCAAAAAAAAAAGATCACAATTTTCCTTGCCTTCTTCGATTTCATGCGGTTGTAAAATCTTTCAATTACTATCAAAAAAATAAAAAAGTAACAAACATTTAAGGCAATTATATACGTTATAATATTTATCAGTATTTCTCTTCTATCTATGGATACTTTAATTTGATTTGATTTTGATTCTTTTAAGAAATTAAAATTCTTATATAGAACTAAAAAAAGATGCGATTTGACCAATAAAATTACTTTGTTCTTATCTATTGAATACTGATATATTGCATGAGCCGGCAATAATTATCTTTCTTTTCCAATACTATTTAAAAGAGAAAATTTAATTCACTATTTAACATATAATAAAATTCACAATCTCTTATTTATTAAAGACATTGCCAACCATAAAAATGATTGAGATGAAACTATATTTATGTAAAAGGGGAATTCAAAATTCTCTACCTTTATATATGAAACCTATTTTATTTTTTCATATTAATCATCGTGCTTCTCTATGTATGTGAAAGACATTATAAGAAAAGAAGTAAATAAAAAAAAAGAAATGAACAAGTTGTTGTAATCATATTATTATATAAGCAAGCCCTCAAGTTAAAAGTTGAATTATAAAAATATTCTTTAAATATTAAAAGACTAATATACTCTTCAAATAATAAACAAATTTTATTTATAAAATAACTTATTAATTGGGTTTGACTTTTTCTTTTAACACAAGAATACCAAAAGTTTTTACCATTAATAATGTGTTTATTTAACCAAAGAAAAGATAAAAAAATTCTTATTAAAAGTTGGTACTATTATCATTAATGGAAGAAAACTAATAGTCCTTAACATTATAACGATTAATATTATTTTTTAAATATCTTATTTATTGGATTTGACTCTTTCTTTTAATGCAAGAATACCAACAAATTTTGCCATTTATACTTTAAGGTGTGAACGTTTGCAAATATCACCGATGGTTCCTCATGTTTATATTTATATTATGTGTTATTGACATATAAATTTTTTTTACTGTTACGTGAGTATATATAATAATATTTGCATAATTGAAGTTGTTCGGACAATGCTTTTTAGAATCCTTTAATAGTAATTTTTCCGTATAATTATCCATTGCAATGACACTAGATATCTGTCGAATAGACTCACAATTTATTAGTTTAAATTTATATTTTTCGTTCAATTTCTATACAAGCACACTTGTTATAATTTTGTAAAATATCTTTTTAATTAATATGGAATACACGTGCGTTGCACTTGTCCGAAAACTAGTAATATAAAAAAGGAGAATCCATAAATTACAGAAACGTTGTTATAAACAATTCAATTATTATTTTTTCTTATTTTCAAGAGGACCCCTCTTCTTTTATACTTTTCTCTTTATTAGTAAACTGGTGCTATTTGACCGTGCTTCGCGCAGTTATTAAAGTAAAATTAATATATGATTGATTATTAATTTCATAATTTTAAGTGAAGAAAATTATTTTTTATTAATCAAACATTATTTATGATTTTATCATTTTTTTTATTATGATTCTTTTAGTATCTTATATATGAAATTCTTTGATAAAAAACTTGTGAGAAACATTCCAAGTTAAGTAAATACCAACTAATTTAACTTAATACATATGGATTGAATAAGAAAAAACAGAAAATAAAAAGTTAACTAATAAATATAAAATATGTAAGAGTTCCAGAAAATGAAAAATCTTAAAAATCGAAGTTGTTTCATCTTTCGTTTTCTTAAATGCCTTACTCTTTAATTAGTTAACTTATTTAAATATTTATTGGCATCTTAAAATGACATATACAAAAATATCTTTAAAAAAATATTCTCTACAAAAAACTGCCCAAAAATGAGGACCAATACCGACAGATAGGTTAGTTTTTTGAACAAAATCGATGCCAAACCAACACACTTATCGCCGTCGGAATTTAGCTCGTCGGAATTGTGAAACCGACGAACAGGGTCGGTTAAAACCGAGGGACACCCGACCTAGTGTCATACCCCGCCTTGGGGGGTATGACTGGCACCTGGTGCCCTAGTAGGACCTGGACTGCTAACCAGTGAGCCTAAGCACATCTGGTGCCTGACTAGCTCTATTTCTGATTCCTGGGAACAACGGGCTATATAACGGTTGTAAACACAGCCTCCGGCCGATTGGGCCTATAGCCACCTGTGTATGCAATAACAGCTAACCAGAGACATACTCATAACAAGGAACCTATGCGGGCCGACAAGGCCACCATGCTGTCTAGTCANCCAATCTTTATCCGTACCATGTGGAAGGATTATATTAAAGAGTAGTACACTACAACTCATGTTTAATTTTACTTTTTATTGAGCTAAAGTGCGATTTTTAAATTGTATTTTTTTAGAATGACTTTGTGATAATGTATTATCTTTTAGAGAAAAATGTCAAATAGGCCATTAAACTTTTAAAAATGGCTCAGCTATGCCATTCGCTAATAGTTGGGCTTATTTATGCCATTGTCGTGACACATTTGGTTCATTCGTGCCACTAATTATTAACGGAACCCTACTACTACCAGATTTTGCCACGTGACATTTTCTAAGCCCTTCATTACTTACCAGGCCCCACCTTTTTTACGAGTTGGATATGTGAGTCATTTCTGAAAGTTCAGTGGCATATTTGAGTCTTTTTCCAATGATCTCTTATCACACCGCAACCACTATTAACAAACCAAATTTCACCATAAAAAGTATATACTCTTAATTCTCACATTCATATGTACTTTCACGGCCATCTATACCTCATTAGTATACTCTTTTAAACCCATTTTTTTATCTGAAAATAAATGCTAGGTCATTTTCCAAGCCATCATCACACCACAACCACCGTAATATCTTAAATTTCACCATAAAAATACACACATACTCTTAATGCAAAGACTCATATGTATTTTTCATACGCAACTACACTTTCACTAGTGTACTAATTCTTTTAAACCCATCTTTTTTTTTGTTTAACAAATTTTATGTATGTGTAGCAAATTTTATGTGCTCTTTAAATCTTTGTGAATGATATACTATAAGATTAGATTCATAATCCAATTAAATAAGAGAGTATAGTTTTTTTTACATAAAATAATAATATTATTAGTATAAGGGAGAAATTTTTCCTTATAAATTTGTTATATATAAAATTATAAGTATATTACATTAAATTAGAAAAGATGGAGGTTTATATATGAATATGATTCTAAAAGGTCGAATGTCATGCATCAAGATAAACAGAAAAATAATATTACCCAGGAGAGTCATGTATTATAAGAGATTGAGAAAAAACTCAAATATGCCACTAAACTTTCAGAAAGGCTCACATATGCCACTCGTAAAAAGGGTGGGGCCTGGTAAGTAATGAAGGGCTTAGATAATGCCACGTGGCAAAATCTGATAGTAGTAGGGTTCCGTTAATAATTAGTGGCACGAATGAACCAAATGTGTCACAGTAATGACATAAATAAGTTCAACTATTAACGGATGACATAGCTAAGCTGTTTTTAAAAGTTCGATGGCATATTTGAATTTTTTCCCTATATTTTATTATGAACTTTTACTTATTTTTTAAGATTGTATAAGAATTTAGGCAGTTTGAATAGTTTTAACGACTTATGAGGTTCTTATCATAATTTCATCTCGCATGGCCAAACGGGTGATAGTTCAGATACCTAACACAAATTTCGCATAGTTTAGATACTAAATACGCAAATAAAATATAGTTCAGATTCATTTTTGGACCTTAAATCTTAAAAAATAAAAAATAAAGAAAAAGGATGGATAAAATAGGATATTTTCTCCAACAATGAAAAAAGAAAGCAAGTCCATGAAGTAAAACAGAACACTTGAAAAATATCTATAAGCCTCGAAAAATTATATCTACGGCAGTCTCTGGCGCTCAATGGAAGAGAATTTTCTTTTTTTACTCTTTTAACTTGAGATTTCTATGGCCATGGCTGCATGGTCATGTTCAAACCATTCTCCAGCTTCACTCTTTCCTTATCCATCAAAATTATCCACTAAACCCCTCTTCCATTATGCAATTCTCTATTGCCCCAAAAATTGCTCTTTATTGGACCCAATTCATGCATTGGCTATCGAAGCAGCTAATGAGGCTGTGACAGTTGAAGGAAATTCTTTGGTTTTCGAAACCAATATTGGGGAGAATATCAATAAAGTTGAGGTTTTTAATGAAGAGATTGAGTTAGCATTGAGACGAAAGAAGAGAAGGAAAAAAAGAAGGTGTTATTCAGAATGTCTGGACATAGAGAAAGGGGATAAGATTTTCAATTCTAAACCCTTAAAGACGGGTTTCTACTTGACCCGTAAGGAAGAGTCGGAGTATTCTTGGTACCTTAAGGTATAATTCCATGATTCATCAATTGAGTCCTATTTATTAATTAATGCTTATCATAGAGATTTAGATGCAATTAACTTATAACTGATCTGATTGTGTAGATATTATTTACATTGTAAGTGGGTAGAACTTAAACTCTCTCATTTATGTGGAAAGTTTTATCTTCTTTGCATTGTTTTAAGAGAATATAGTGATGATAATTGAGATGAACTTGACACGAAGTTTAAGAAAGTAAATAAGATTTTTGAAGTTTGTGGTCTTAAACTAAAGATACGTAAAATGTATTAAAATGTTGGTTAATCTTGTGATCGTAAACATGTCCTGTGGAAAGTTAGAATTAGAGGGTTGTCAAAAAAAGAAAGAGTCATTCTTTTAGAGAACGGAGAGAGTACAATTTAAATAAAATTAGTAGATATTTTAATTTGTAGTAACTTATTTGAATACATTTATGGTTTTTAACTATAGGTAGTGGAATAAACTTGACCGAAGATCCCTTAGCTTGAACAGGTTTATACATGGTTTTATGGTGTTGTTATTTTCTTGCTTGTTTATTTTGTTGTCTTTATTTATTTATTTATTTTACTCTTGTACTAGGAAGAAGCAAGAATTGAGATACTGAGAAAGATGGTTGAAAAAACAAGTGAGATTGAACTAAATCCAAATCAATTGGCTAAGGCAGCAGGAATGAGCACAAGAAAACTAGATAAGCTCTTGGTTAATGCTAAAGAATCACAAAAGAAGATAATTCAATGCTATAAAGGGCTTGTTGTATCTGTTGCAGCTTCATATCAAGGCAAAGGATTAAGCTTACAAGATCTGATACAGGTCCTCACTTTCTTCTCTGTAATTTGGTTTTATTGCCATCGCAATTCTGTTTTCCTTTGGACCGTAATCATCCCCTTCTTCACTGCTAATTACAGGAAGGAAGCATAGGTCTACTTCATGGTGCTAAAAAGTTCAATCCTAAGAAGGGGTATAAGCTTTCTACTTATGCTTATTGGTGGATTAGGCAAGCTATTACTAGAGCCGTAGCAAACAAGTCTAGAGTTATTAGATTACCGGTAAGCTAATGCATTATTAAGGACTTCATTACTCTTTATATTCACCATTGTGCAAGTTTTGCTTGTGACATAGTGATGACCGTCAAATTTTGTGACTGTTCTAGAGCAATAGCCATGAAATTTGCATTTGTCTAGAGCTGAGCACCAAATCTGCAGGGTCTTTTCCTACATGGACTTTTTCAATGTCAGCATAGCCATGCAATGAAATGCTGATAATTCAACAATATTAGCCTGCGAAAATCATAATGTTTGTTAAATTAGTTTACTGACAATAGGCGCATTAGGCCAACTTCCTTGTGAACTTTTCTGGTTAAGCAGATACATGTATAGCTAGTTATGATTGTAATTAGTGAAATGCATTGGTTAGTCTGTTATATGCAGGGGAGTATATCTGAGCTTGTCCCAAAGATTTGCAATGCGAACACTGAGTTAAGCAGAAAGCTTCGGCGGATTCCTTCCTACGATGAAATTGCAGAAGCTCTTGATCTGGATGTTTCAACTGTTAGACTGGTTATTGAGAGAAACCGAGCACCAATTTCCATTGATCAAACAGTAACTAGCCAAGGCTACATGTCATTGCAGGTTTGTCCCAAATCTTTGTTGTTTCAACAACTGTTAATTGTTTTCTTAAATTAGTGTCACTAATGAGAATTTGTTGCTTATAAGCTGCTGAAAATTTGATTAGTCTTGCCTAAAAGATTTTACTTGATACCTGCAGTTTTTTCGTAGCTGTAGTACTTGGTAAATTTCAATTGAAAGAAATGAACGACTAGTAGTAAGTGAAGAAAAGGGTAACCTTTTTCCTCAAAAAAGGAAAATAATCAACAGAATAGAAATTTTCTTTTAACTACTACAAGAGTAGAGAGGAATGAAGATGATATATATGAGCAAACACATCTAACTTGCTACTAGATGTATTGCCTTTATGTCCTATTGCACCAATTCGTATATTGGATGAGTGTTCTAAACAAAATTGGGAAGAAAACAGAGAGGACTAACAATAGTTTGAGTGGTTATGTGAATTAGCTAGGAAAGACACACTTCTTTTTGACTTCATCCTTTCTTGTCCTTCCATTATTTCAAACTTGTTTCTTCCACCTATTTCCTTTGGTTCCTATTTTAATCAATTGACTCAATCCAAATAGAGCTTCTTATTGAGCTAATGCTGATCGAGCTTGACTTAAAATGACACATGAAAAGGCGCCTGATTAAGGATAAGTAAAAACTCATGCCTTTCTGTCAAATTTTGATTCTTGCAGGATATCATATCAGGGCCAGCAGACACATCACCGGAAGAAATTGTGAAAAGACAAATGATGAAGCAAGACCTAGAGAAGCTTCTCCAGAATGTGTTATGTGATAGAGAAGCAAAGATTCTGAAACTGCACTTTGGCCTCAATGGAGAAACCCCACAATCTTTTGAGGAGATTGGGAGAGTGCTTAAGCTTTCAAGAGAAAGAATTAGACAGATCAATTGCACTGCCTTGTCAAAATTAAGAGAAAGTAGTCTGTTAGACGGCTTCAAAATGTATATAACATGAAACTATTCTGTAAAGACAAGGATAATTTTTATACATTGTGCACATGCAAAGTTGAATTGGTACAGTAATATATTAAGATCAACAAATAGTTAATGAAACCATGTGAGAACCTTTTCCTTTTTGGAGCTAACTAAATCAAAGAGACACAAAAGGAACATTACTTTCTGCTCCGCTAAATCTATGAAAAATCTAGTTAGCTAAACCTAAAATTTTTAATTATGAAAGTCTAGTACAATTCCTCCTAACTGTGTACTTAACAGCTTTATGGAATACATTATTTTATGATATATATTAAGAACATTGGTTTATCAACATCCAGCGTCTGTAGTCCAACGGTTAGGATAATTGCCTTCCAAGCAATAGACCCGGGTTCGACTCCCGGCAGACGCACTCTTTCTTTTATTTTGCAAAATGGCCTATGAGATTGTTGTCAGCCCTTGTCATTTTTGGCTCATCCATGGGAAGAATAATCTGTAAATTTGTAATTGTGAATTGTGTGTTTACATTAAGAAAAGGCTTTCCATAAAAAAAACATTTTTTACAAATTGTATGCATATCCGCGATTTTCCGTATCTTGGATGGTGTATATTGTTTTTGTTCAATTTGTGTTACACAATTATGGTGGCTTTTTGAGTAAAAGTAAGATCAGAGTTTCTATAAACGTCTATGGAATTTCAAGTGAAATACTTTGCCTATTGGCAATCACCCTACAAATTTTCCTTCTTATTCTTTGCCAACTTATCTTTGCGATAACAATAACAACAAATCCAACGGAAGGTGGTGTATCTTACCCCATAGAGATCTGATTATTATGTTCTTCCTTTAGTCTATGGTAAATTGTAGATGACGGAATTATTCACTTTTAGTAAACGATGTTGAGAGGGTCCTCCACAAGTTTAGAGCATACCACCTTGGATTGAAATTTCCAGTTTACGTTTTAGAAAAGAGAGCTATTAATATATACTGAGTCACACAAGTTTTTCACAAAAAAAAAATAAAATAAAATTGATGCTAGCTTTAAAAGTTTGATAACTTGGCTACATACATATCACTATGGTACATGTCAAAAAGTTATTCTGACTTGTGCAGATTATGAAGAATATACAAGGAAGCAGAAGACAAGAAAATACACACGGAGTAGCTCAATAGATCTGTACCAGTGGCTATAGTCACCATTTTGCTCCTCTCGAACATCTTGACAAGAAGGATCATGACAATGACATGTCCTACTTTGGTCTTTAGTTCATCAAGAGAACTGATCTTCATCCATTTTGGCCTCTCCTGCATGGCACCATCAACCGATTTAAACAAGAGCATAAAAAGAGAACTATTTCTACAATCATGCATGTGTTCCTGGATGATGTATTTGTCTTCACAAACTTACATGCTACAACACCAATTTCTGGTATTGGCAAACGCTCGCATAGAGGCCAAAACAATGACAGGTACTACAGAAAGAATGCCTCTAGCTCCATGAAAACTTATTCGTCTAATCATTAAAAAGATTAGATCATGCGAGATGAATGCAATTCCATCTTAAACAAACTCTCTTCTAAATGTAGTAGTTTTCGTTTGAAAGAGAATCATCAATTTTTCCATCTCCAAATTCCTTTCTCCAGTAATCATACAGGAAAGAATTAAACTGAAGTTTATGAAGAAGGAAACAATATATTGTGGAAGTATAAGAACCGTTAAAATTGGCAAATGGAATTGAGAAAGAAATAGGGTATATAAGTCAAGAAGATCCAGAGAGTGACTACCTTCAGAGCAAACATCCCAAACAAGGAAGACTGCTTAAGGGCACGATCGGCGGTTGGATGCACATCAGGAGAGACATTAGTTATGAACAATCCATACAGCCCCATCCCAAATATTAACATCACGGTCCCAGCAAGATAAACATCTGCATTACAAGGATAATAAACTCAAGAACAGTAAAAGAAGACATTACGCGTTTAGATGTAAATGATGAGGTACTATATCATCCAGTAAATTGACATCTTAGTTGGAAATTCAGCAACTTTTATACAAGCGACAACTGAATATTCTTTCACAACAACAACCTCTATATAACTAGGGCGGGACTTCAAAAACAGTGCATCGAATCCTACGTAAAAGATGTTTCATTGATAATTTACAAAACAACCAGAGGAAGTTACAGTAAGACAAATTTAAGTGCAAGTGTACACAAGTTATTTATTGAAGCACCATAGATGATTCACTTAAGGAAGATTAGAAAAGGATCTTTTTATCCATCTACTGAGTGATATTTTAGATGAACATCAGATTCAGGTGTATTGGAATGTGATCAACATGTATGTGGACTAATGAGTAAAGGGATATTATAGTCTTTGTAGGGGTATTCCTGTTAATAAGTTGTAGTTGCACATGGGGTAGTTGTGCGTCGGTTATAGTACTATAAGAACAATGTAATGGTGTTCATTCCCCAAGCTGATAACATAAACAGATTTCCCTATCTTCTTCAACATTTTTCTCTGTAATACTGAGCTCTTCATTGAGCTTCCTATCCTAAAATTGAAATGGTGCAAATATCAAAATATCTTATACAGTTCTAAAGTGTTAAACTTTCTTCTCACAGTTAAATTTTGCTTATAATCTTCCACTAGAAAGTGATAGTGAGCTAAAAGACACAGAGTAATCTAGATAAATTTAGCAGCAAATGACTCTAACGTTGAGGAAAACTACTAAGGCAGGTTAGGATAGGATAGCATTTAAATTGAGGTGCACAAATAATTTCAAAGTGGTCATCAAAAGATGGATGATTGCAGCTACATTTAAATGCAACCGTCAGATGTCTCCCCACACTGAGATGATCGTCTATTTTGAATTGCTAACGACAAGCATTATGATCTTAAAAAAAGTTCAAGATTATTCAAAAACTCACCTATAGCTTCAACTAATCGCAGAACCATTTGTCCTGTGTGAACTCCTTTGACACAGCTCGTCCAATAAACCTTGTAAGCGTCAAAAATGTAGACACAACCCTACCAAAGGGAATTTAACTGTATAAACAACTGATAGAACCGGTAAAAGTGGAATTATTTCCTGTCCTGATGATGACATGTAGTAAAAGGGAGAGTAAGAAGCACATTAGTTGAGGACTAACTGTATGAAGCAAAATCAATGTTTTACGCCTTAAAACACTAGAGAGAGAGAGAGAGAGAGAGGCTTTTAGAAGAAATAATGTACCTAAATAAACAATCAACCGAGGATAACTGTAATGCACTTAATAAACTATAGACTGATAATCAACTCATATTTTAGAAGTTAAGATAGAGTTTCCAAACAGATTGAGGACAACTGGTATATTGCATCTGCAATTTCATCATTTATCATTGGTGCTTTTAGCTATTAGCTAGTGATAGATTACAATATCTTGAAATGCAGGAGAACGAGTTCCAAATAAGACTTCGGTAATGGATTAGGAATAACTGACTCCCAAGATACTCTGTTTTCTAGCAATGCATGATGTATGACTACAGAATTGCGTAGACTAATCTTAGTCTGGTTCTCAACAAGCCATTTTCATCATACACGGAAACAAAAATAACTACGAAGAAGCTATTCGAAGCGAGAATTTTAACATACCCGATCACCCTAAAGCATCTATAAATCATATAGGAATTATCACATCTTGCTGGTCTATAGATTATGTGCGGTCTATGAAACAACAAGTACACTAATGTATCCAAGTTTGTGCCTTAATTACAACCTTAAACAGAAGTCCTGCATCATAAATTTCACCCCGAAACACAAAGATATAAAATTTAACCACATATAATAGATCAATACTCATATATTTTTGTACTTCAAATTTTAAAAATAAGGGATGCTTGAAAAAGGAATTACATTGAGGAAGCATAGCAGAGAGCCCGCCAACGAACCTCCAACAGCAAGGAGTGCCAGAAAGCGAAAGTCAAATATTGCCTGCCAAAATATAGACAAGCAGTGAGCAATAGATATGTGAAACCTACATCAATTTTCCAGTCATATTGAACAGATACTGAAATTAGAACTCAGTGTCAATTCTTTACACCATCTTGTAGTGATTCTATGTTTTGAGAATACGGACTTAAAACCTCACATTTCATGAAACCATTGTTTGAACTGCACAAAATAGCTTTTCCTTTGCTTAAATCACTTCCATGGGCATATCATATTCTTAATTTTCCGTCTCCAATTAGTACAGTCGTTTAAAACAAGCTCAATTTCCAATTGTTTAGCCGGATATCACCCGTAGGTGCTATGACACAACTCTTTACCCTGTTTTAAGCCCTTATGTTATGATGTTCAAATACACTATACCAATAGCTTTTAGGAAGATCATCAGAGAGTTGGAAGAACCCTTGAGAAACATCAGGGATAAAATAGAACAATGGATGATTAAACCCCCAGGCAGGCGGAGGCGGAGCCAGGATTTGAAGCTTATAGATTTGAGATTTTAGCCTTTTTTAAGTTACTGTATTTTAAATTAATGATTTATAGTACGTATTAAATAGATTTCTTGATGCAAAGAGTTTGGACCATGGAACCTATACCTTACACAGTAGCTTCGCCTTTGTATGAACGTTGGCATGCATCACATCTTATGGGGATGGAAGTTATAATAAGATAGATAAACAAACAAACAAATAGTAATAACAAGTTGCAAGCTAAGAAAGAGCAAGACAATCAAACTTTGTACCCTTTCAATAGTTGACTCAGTATGCTGAACAAATCGAACAACTGGGTTTCCATTGGGATTTGCCATAGCATAGTTGAATCCATTTTCAGGGGTTTTAGGGGACTCAACCAAGGGCACTTTTGGTGAGGATAATACACTCTCACTTTGTGTGGACGATGATGATTCGTGAGAAGGCATAGCTGATGATGATGATGATGATGCAAGTAAATTAGGCAAGCGTCTGTAATTTCTTGGAATTTGAAGTTTAGAGATGGAAAAAGGTAGATGGGTCAATGAAACTGAAGTCAGTGCAGCCATTGAAACTGATCCAAGAGAGAAAAATTGAGATATTTTTTTTGTGAAGAACAGTTTAGTGTTGGAAGTATTAAGAGCATATGCCACTTGAGCGAATTTGTGTATTTTTTTCATGAATAACTCACTTCCTGACTAATAATCCAAGCATAATATTATTTACGCAGAATTTAATATTTATA
>JACEIK010000128.1:289379-300839 GCA_018107945.1 Datura stramonium | reverse complement strand
ATATAATTCTTGACTTGTCCGCTCCAAGACACAATAATCCAACAACATTATATAACTTAAATAAATCCGAATTAGTTAAAAAGTTTAAAGTTCTACCGTAAAGAAACATCTTCTCCTTTCATAAATAATATGCTCTTTTGTTGAGAATGAGTTGGAGATTCAGATTAATATATTTCTTTGACTTAACTCTCTTTTTGCTACACCAACCTCAATTTATAAACACAATGCAATATTCTTTTCCACCGACAACGTGATACTTCTCATCCACTTCTCATCTACACAACACAAGAAAAAATAGGCATCCTTTGTATAGGTGTAGGATTTCTTTCACAATCATATGTCAAAAAGTGGATAATAATTTAAAATGTAGTAGGGTGATTAGTAGGATATAATGTGAAAAACATGTTTGTCACGACTCGGGAGTACACCCGGATCGTAGACACGGGACAAGGAGTCCCAAGAGACCCCGAGTCAACCCATGGCGTGATCATAACACTAATTCATTCATATACAGCGGAAAACTTAACTTATAAATCATAAACTAACTGAAAATCGTATCATGAATTTGTAAGGAACGACAAATCGAAATACAATCATCACTAACAAAATACTAAACATGAGTCTGAAAGCCTCCAATCATAAAAGACAGGTTGAAGAGACAAGACCCCAACTAACCCAAACAGTATGAAACATAAGATCAACAAGGTCTGAACATGAAACCATCGGATCATGAGGACTCACCACTGGAGATTTAGCGAAACTGAGCACAAACTAGGGACGATGCTGAGCCTGCGAACCAGATCTTGAAAATATATAGGTTAATACTCGAAAAGTACTGAGTGTGTAAGGTATGCAAAACAATGCTTAAAAACATAAAATTTAAAGGAGTGGAGACATCATGATCATAAAACTAAAATCGTAAGGCTCAATATATTCAAAAATATTCATAAACCCATCAACGTCATAACATGCGGGGAAAACATTTCATAAATCATAACTTGAGCAAAAAGAACATAATCATGCATATTTCAAAATCATGAGGAACAATGAGAGATTTCTATAACCGACATACTCCACATGAGCACACATGAAGTCCGACTTGTACGCTTAGTCGGGAGGTCGTTCATACCTTGCCAAGGGTATGAACCATGAAAGGTGTGATATCTCTCATGAAGGCCCATAGGGCATAGGGGACAGTCACTGAGGAGGTCCCAAACATAATCCTACGGTGGCACGCAGTTCTGAGATTCGGGGCGTAACTTAGGCCCCGAACCTACTTGGTGTTAAGTACTACTCCCAAAACACGCAACGTGCTCATAACATTCACAACATGACATGCATGGCTAGTGAAAGCATGAGAATCATGACATACTTGAGAATTTATATTACTAGCCATGGAGTTGGGCCCATGAGTCGGCCAAAACCGTAGTATATTCATAAGCGACATGTGGGCATTGCCCATAGTTTCAAACATACTCGACATGTTTAAAATCGTAAGAAAACGATCATACTAGCATGGGAAATTGAAACTTGGAGACATGCTTAAAAATGTAAGAGAAACTTGTTCTTGCTTTCGGAATCATCTTGACCATAAAATTAACTAAATATTTCCTCATGATTGGGCATCTATACTTTTAGAGATTTAAATCATGAAATATAGAATAAACAAGTAAAATCAACCCAAATAAATTCAAAATTCACAAATTTGACATGCTACAATAAGCTCATTTCAAATTTTAAGGAATCATGAAATTTGATAAAGACCCATAAAATTTTGGTAACTTTAAACATGGAATTAGGGAGAAATTGGGCATGGGTAGGGACTAAACTACTTATTCAAAACCCCACATACCTGAAATTTCGTGATTTCCTACTCCCTTGAAGAACCCTAAGTGAAAACTTGAAGAAAATGGCTTGAAACTCTTCCCACTCCCTTCTCTAACACTTGAAATTGCTAAAATGAACTTAACAGGAGTTTTCATCCCTTAAAGTCCCCGTTTCGACCTCAAAACGACGTGGTTTAGGGCCCAAAAGCGTAGAAAAGTCGAAATTGCCCTTACTGAAATTTCCCTGAAAAGCAGTTCTGGCCCCGACCACGAGTCGTACCATCAAGTCATGACTCGTGGTTACCTCTCGTGGTCACTTCACCCTTTTCCCCAACTTTTTGAATTGTGCCACGACTGGTAACCCACGACTCGTACCACCATCCTAAGGGTCGTACTGTCAACCGTGGTACCATCTACACAAACCACTACGACTTAACCACAACTTCTCACCACGACTCGTTGCTTCATCCTACGAGTCGTACCATGACCCGTGACGACTCACTCTGGAACCATTGAGATATTCACCACAACACAACCTCAGGCTCCCGGTCTTCTCACGACTCGTACCTCGAGTCGTACTGGTGCAAATTCCAGGTTTTATGCAGTTTTTACTTAAACTCCCGGGTCTATTCGTAGACCCTTCCGGGGTGTTACAATGTCATAATGGTTAGATGAGTTACCAAGAATATTGACACCAATACTTTCTCCATTAATATATTATTTACTTTGATATTGTAATTTTAATATTAAAATATACATGCTCTACTAACTGACAGGAGATGGGGAAGTTAGACTTGATACATAGTTCATCCAAATGAGAGAACGTTTCAAGTATCTTGGAGCTATTATCTAAGAAAATGGGGAGATTGACAATGATGTCAACTCACTGTATTGCTGCAGGGTGGATGAAATAAAGGCCTGCATCTGGAGCCTTGTGTCATCATAAGAAGGTGCCACCAAAGTTTAAAGACAAGTTTTACAGAGTGGTAGTTAGAGCGACTATGTTGTATGGGGTGGAGTGTTGGCAGTCAAGAACTCTCATGTTTAGAAATTGAAAGTTGCAGAAATGAGGATGTTGTGATGGATGTGTTGACATATTAGGAGAAATAAGATTAAATATGAGGATATTCAGGTCAAAGTGGGAGTGACTTTGGCAGAAGATAGGAGGATAAGAGATTGAGATGGTTCAGACATGTGAAGAGGAGATGTCCAAATGCCCTAGTGCGTAGATGTGAAAGGATGGCTATGGATGGTTTCAGGAGAGGTAAATGTAGATCGAAGAAGTATTGGAGAGAGGTGATTAGATATGACATGACACAGTTTCAGCTTAGATAGGAGGTTGTGGAGGACGCACATTAGGGAGAAGGATGGTAGGTAGCAGTATGTCGTCTTATCACCAGTCCATACTAGTAGTTGTTACCAGTTTCTTGTCAGTCGATTTACTATTATATTCTTTTGCTATAGTTACCGTCATGTTACTATTTGCTATTTTTTTTTTACCATTTGCTTATTTCTTGTTCGTCTGTTGCTTTTATCTGAACAACTTTGGCCGATTGATTGAACCGAGGGTCTATCGAAAATAACCTCTCTACCTTTGAGGTGGAGGAAATATCTACGTATACTTTACCCTCCCCAAAATTCACTCTATGGGAGTATACTGGGTCTATTGTTGTTGTATGCTCAACATAATATATTAAGTAAGGAATTATTAAAATCAATCATTTTATTTCCGGATTGAAATAAGGAGTTTCATGTTCAATTTTTAAATATTTTTTTATAAAAATACATTCAAACACAACTTTAACTTCAACTTTAAATAATATAAATAAAATAAATAATATTTTATTTTAAAACGCTCAGGTCAAAACTCAATCACTAGCTAAAGAAGAGAGAAAAGGTTATGGAGTACTATCATATTTAACCAAAAAAAGAAAAAAGAAAAAAGAAAAAAGAAAAAAAGAAAAAAAGAAACACACACAGACACACAGTCGAGCGTGTGGGCTACACAATGTGCACCCAACTAGGGTTTAGGCTTCACTTCTAAAACCCTTCTGCAGAAAAACCTAAGCTTTACCAGCGCTTCAGTTTTCTGGGCGCAAAAAACTTCTTTCAAGTGCGGAGAAAAGAAATGGGGATCTTCGAGCCTTTTAGAGCAATTGGGTACATTACGACCAATGTTCCCTTCTCTGTACAGAGACTTGGCACTGAGACCTTCGTCACCGTCAGTGTCGGCAAAGCTTTCCAAGTTTACAACGTATGCGTTTGTCCACTTGACCATTCTCAAGTTTTTTTTATTTTGTCTTTTTCGATTTGGGTGAAGAATTAATTTTTTTTCTTGGATTTTTTTAATGTGCAGTGCGCTAAACTCAGTTTGGTTCTTGTTGGTAAGCAATTTGTTTGTCTGTTGATTCATTTTTTGTACAATTTTAGTATATAAGCAGTTTAATTCTTGAAATTTGAACTTTTGATTTAGTTAGAACTTAAAAATCATGTGCCTTTTGCTTTTGGGGTTTTGTGGTGGGGTAGTTGAAGTGAGAGAGAACCTATTTTCTTTGTTGCTGGGTGCAGGTTATCTGAGGTATTAGATATACTAGTTAATAGCATTAAGATTTCCTGGTAAGTGGTTTATGCACTAGTTAGGCCTCTTAAGTTACACAGAGAAAGGGGAATGACGACAGGAAGAAATCCTGTATTACATGGACTCGGATATGAGTCTGTATACCTGTTGTTCAAGTTCTACTTAGTTTTTTTGGTGTATGTTGAAGGATCTGCAAAGTCCATACCCTTGTTTAACCTGTTAACTCAAAATTGAGAGTCCCATTTCTGATGTCTGAAATTATGCTATGGTTTTATCTTGTTTTTACATCCTGTGGGTCATCTTAGACTGAAATACATTAATGTACTCTTGAATATCTTCAGTAGTCGGAGGCTGCAAAGTATGAGGACATAGTGTTTTGAAGAAATTAGTTGGTTTTTAATTGTTAAAGGAAGTGTAAAACAGTTAGATATATTATTAACCTAAGAAGCCAATAAGGAATAGTAGAAGACAGGCAGATGTTATAACATTGTACACATGGATTTTTGAAATATAGTGGAGCATAATTAGAATATATTCTATACCACACAATGTGTACCACTGAATTGGACTATTAGATTATCTATTGTAGTCTCAACCTTCAGTTTGACTACCAGGCTAACCGCTAACCACTGTTATTCTCACTGAACCCATCCAATTCTGCCCTCAACTTTATCAAGCTACTTCTGTTGTAAAGGAATGGTTATATGAAAATTCTATAGATATCAAATGCATGACAAATTCATATGCCAAATTTAGTTATCATTCATATTCTCTGTGGCTAACATTACTAGGCCTTAGAACAGATGGAGCTTATTGTATTTCTTTTCAGTTTGCTGCAATACATTTGGCATTTGCTGCTAAAATATTCCTAATTTAGTGCAAACATCCTGGAAGAGATCACCATCAGGTGAACTGATACTCTTGAGATAAAATCTGGGTCTAGGTTTCTTAAGTTCCTAAAAACAAAGCACTTAGGGGTTGTTTGGTACGAGGAATAAGGTATAATAATTCCAAGATAAAATGCAGGATTATTTTATGCTGCGTTTGGTTAGGGAATTAATTATTCTCGGGATTATTTATCCCATCATTTGTACCACAATGATAAGATAAGTTATCCCATATATATGGTTATCCCAATCCATGGATAACTTTGTCTATCCCATCCCCATACCAAACGACCCCTTAAGTCTCTTTTAACCTTTTGCAATACCCTTTTTGGGATTCCATGAAAGTTTCATTCTATTAGTTATTTAAAAAAGTTTCATTTTTTATTCAATAGTTTTACCTTCTAATTGTTCTAGAAAAAGAAATGATGTTTCGGAATTGTGCCTTTATTGGCATCCCACAAACGGTAATTAATCAATAACTATAGGATGGGAGAATTAATGTCAGTGATGTTGGAACTGAACTTGTCATTTCAGGTTTTCTTTATGGAGTTCGGTTTTAAATGTGAAAAAGGATTTTTAAGATTGATATAAAAATAGATACAAGTTCTTTATACAAAAATTTAAAATAGATACAAGTTTTAAGAGAATGTTTTCAGAAGAAGATGTGAGGGGCTGTTCCTACTGGTTACCAGCTCATTACAGTGTTTTGCAGTTACAGGGTTAGGGAAAGCTCAATTGCCTAATATGTGAAAAAGACATAATGCAAGAAGACTATTTCAGTAAAATAGAGAAACAGTGTGCCGTTGGACAAAAAAAAGAAGAGAAATAATGGGCTCTGCTCTTCTAGAAACAGTGATCAGTTTAATTGTTCTTTTTACTATTTGTTTTGATGCTAGATTGTGGCCTGTACTAGTTTATACTGCGATTTTCAGATTATTGTCAACTAAAAATCAACTATGCCTCAATACCTGAGTAGTTGGGGCCATATGGATCCTCTATATCCGTTCCACTCTATTTGCATCCTTTTCATTTCAACATCAATTAATTTGTCTTTTTAAAGCAAGTTAGTGGTTACTGGTTTCCAAAAATATAGTTTTCTCTGAATCTTCATTTACCGCTATACTAAAATACAAGTGTCAAACCCCAGTAAAGACTCCTGGCAAACATCAGACCTAATGTAAGTGGTGTTCAACCTATTGTGTGGTGGAAAAAGTAGTATCTAATTCTTTATGGAGTTATTTAATTTCATTCTTAAATTTTTTTCCCTGTGGTTCCTCGACATTCATATTTGAATTTTGAATAAAGGTCCACAATTGCCTAAGAAGATTCGAGCTCTCGCTTCTTATCGTGAATATACTTTTGCTGCCTATGGGAGTGACATTGCAGTTGTCAAGCGTGCTCATCAGGTTTGTTTTTTCGTCTGAATGTATTAATCTTGATAAGGGTTTGTAGAATCTTGCCACCCCCACCCCCTAAAAGAAACTGTGCATGCTACTCAATATTGTTGAGGAGGCTCAACCATTGAGGTCCCTGCTCTAACGCACTTCCATGAAGAGAAAAAAGAATCTAGTGATGATTGATGTATCAGTTTGAAGAAGAAGAAGAACAACATACCCAGTGTAATTCCACAGGTGGGGTCTGGAGAGGGTAGAGTGTACACATACCTTACTCTACCTCGTGGAGGTAGAGAGGCTTTCCGGAAGACCCTAAGCTCAAGTAACACATATCAAAACAGATTTACAAGGAGAACACATAAGCAATGAAGACATCGCAAATAATAGGGGAAGCATTCTAAAGCATACAGTGAAAAGGAACAGTAACCACGACAAAATAAAATGAGAGCTATTGGTGTGCAAGGAGAAACATATTCGCTGGACAATGAGACGACGCTTAACTACCTACTACTAGCCTACCACCCTAATATGCTTTGAAGATTTATTGGCCTTGTGTTGGGGCCATTATTGATACACCGTTACTTCTGTCATTTGTCGTTCATAATAACCCATGATCTCTGGGAAGTTTTACTTTTAAGTGCGGATACGTATTAGTTTCCTATAATTTATCATTGATCTGAATGTTTCTAAAGTAGGAGGATAATTCTACTGAAGCATCTGGTGTCAGGGGATCTTTCCTTCAATAATCCCCTTTTCTGATCTTCCTTTCTTTTGCCCTCATTTTGCTTGGATAGAGGTCAGGTTTTTGTCTTAAATGGTGCAAGGCTTGCGTCCTTATAATACCTGCTACTGTGTCATTCTTTCTACTTGATATATTATTAACACCTTTTTTTCTTCTCCTTTTTCCTTTTAAGTATTTTGGTTAAGATTATTCTTTTGGGCTCATCTTTGAGTTTCAGTGTGAATTAATGAGCCTTTTAATGTTTTTCTGGTGTGAATGGTTCGGTTTTCTTTGGTCAGGTGGCTACATGGAGTGGACATAGCGCCAAGGTGAACCAGTTGCTTCTTTTTGGTGAACACGTCCTAAGTGTTGATGTTGAAGGCAATATCTTCATATGGCAATTTAAAGGTATAGACAAAAATCCTGCTCCGGTCGGACACATAAAGCTAGAGGACAAATTCTCTCCTAGCTGCATAATGCATCCAGATACTTATTTAAATAAGGTATGAGTTTTCTATTTTTAACTTTGAGTAACACAATAACCAAAGCATGGGTTAGTGACAATAGTTAATACCACCCCCTCTTTCCCACCTGGAAAAACAAAACAAAAAAAAAAGCACGCTTCTTAAACGAGGAAAAAGGTAATAGTTTAGCTAGTTTCTTTGGTTTCCTATGTTTCACTTGACAGATTAATCTCATTAAGTGGCTTGCAAACAGGTTATTTTAGGAAGTCAAGAAGGTGCTTTGCAACTCTGGAATATAAGCACAAAGAAGAAAATTTATGAGTTCAAGGGATGGGGATCTTCTATTACTTGTTGTGTTTCATCTCCAGCACTAGATGTTATTGCTGTTGGTTGTGCGGATGGGAAAATTCATGTTCATAACATTCGCTATGATGAAGAGGTAGCTACATTTAGTCACTCTACTAGAGGCGCTGTTAATGCCTTGTCATTCAGCACTGATGGGCAACCCCTTCTAGCTTCTGGAGGTTCATCTGGTGTTATAAGCATATGGAATCTTGAGAAGAGAAGGCTGCAGTCCATCATCAAGGAGGCCCATGACTCCTCCATAGTTTCACTCCAGTTCTTTGCTAATGAGCCTGTCCTCATGAGTTCATCTGCAGACAATTCAATGAAAATGTGGATCTTCGATACAAGTGACGGGGACCCTCGTTTACTACGGTTTAGAAGTGGTCATAGTGCTCCTCCTCTATGTATCAAGTTCTATGCAAATGGGCGTCACATCTTATCTGCTGGTCAAGATCGAGCGTTTCGTCTTTTTTCTGTTGTTCAAGATCAACAAAGTAGAGAACTTTCGCAGCGACATGTTTCTAAAAGAGCAAAGAAGCTTAAGTTGAAAGAGGAGGAGATAAAATTGAAGCCTGTTATTGCATTCGATGTTGCTGAAATTAGGGAACGTGATTGGTGCAATGTGGTTACATGTCACATGGACACCCCGTGTGCTTATGTATGGAGGCTTCAAAATTTTGTTCTTGGCGAGCATATCTTAACTCCATGCCCTGAAAATCCAACTCCAGTCAAGGCTTGTGCTATTAGTGCCTGTGGTAATTTTGCTGTACTAGGGACTGCAGGCGGCTGGATTGAGCGATTTAATCTTCAGTCAGGAATCAGCCGTGGCAATTATGTTGATGTGTTGGAAGGTGAAAGTGCTGCTCACAATGGGGAAGTAATTGGCATAGCTTGTGATGCAACAAATACTATCATGATTAGTGCTGGATACCATGGCGATGTAAAAGTTTGGGACTTCAAAGGACGCCAGTTAAAATATAAATTGGAGGTTGGGTATTCCTTAGTTAAGATTGTGTTCCACCGTTCTAATGGTCTTTTGGCTACTGTGGCAGATGACTTAGTTATCCGTCTATTTGATGTTATTGCACAGAGGATGGTTCGTAAATTTGAGGGTCATACTGACCGTATTACTGATCTGTGCTTTAGTGAGGATGGGAAATGGCTTTTGACATCCAGTATGGATGGGACTCTCAGAATTTGGGATATAATTTTAGCTAGACAGATAGATGCAATACAAGTTGATCTGTCTATCACTGCATTATCTTTATCGCCTAATATGGATATATTGGCCACATCGCATGTTGATCAAAATGGTGTCTATCTGTGGGTCAATCAAGCGATGTTCTCTGGAGCTGCCAGCTTTGCATCATATGGAAGTGGAAAAGAAATAGTCAATGTTAAGATGCCGTCGGCTTCTTCTGAAAAAGATGGTGAAGACAGCGATAACAGAACTATTGTTAAGCAACTGGAGTCCTCTGATACTTCTCAGCTTCTAAATTCAGGTTGTCAAATTCCGGATCTAGTCACTCTTTCACTTTTGCCTAAGAGTCAATGGCAGAGCTTGATCAACCTGGACATAATAAAAGCCCGAAACAAACCTATCGAGCCTCCAAAGAAACCTGAAAAGGCTCCTTTTTTCTTGCCTTCAATTCCATCTCTGTCCGGTGAGATATTATTTAAACCAAGCGAAGGTACTAATGAGGAGAATAATACACAAAATACCGGATTGGAAGAGAGCAGTAAGAAAACTGATCTTCCAGTATCCAGATTCTTGCAAATTCTTCAGTCATGTGCGGAGAAAGAGAATTGTAAGCTCCTCTCCTTCTCTTCATGTGTATCCACTTTCCTTATTGGACAGACTCTAAGAATGACACATTTATTGCCTTTTGCAGTTTCACCATTCACTGATTATATCAAAAGCTTGTCACCTTCAATATTGGATATGGAGCTGCGAATGCTTCAGATAATAGATGATGATGACGAGCAGGAGCCTGAGAATAGACAAGAATTGCATTTTATTGAACTGCTACTTGAATACTTTATACACGAGATTTCAAGCAGAAGCAATTTTGAGTATATACAGGCTCTGATTAGACTCTTTTTGAAGGTAAATTTCTTCATTCATAAGCTCTCTAGTCAAGTTTAGGTTCAAAGAGTGTTCTGAGGCTCCATCTACTGACACAAAATCTAATTGCAAATTGTCTATTAGTCTTTTCTTGAAGTTTCTCTGTGATGTTTGTTGAATAATGTCATTTAACATATCTTTTAATTTATGGTGGGCAGATTCATGGCGAAACAATTCGACGCCATTCAAAACTGCAGGAGAAGGCAAGAAAGCTTTTAGAAGTTCAATCTGCAGTTTGGCAAAAAGTAGATAAACTGTTCCAATATACCAGATGCATGGTCACGTTTCTTAGCAACTCCCAATTTTGATTCATGTCAACATGACAGACATCCCTTGGCTGTTGTAATGTAATTGCAATTTTTAATTTTTTTTTATAGGTATATTTTATGAAACAATTTCACTATGCTCATTGTTTCAAGCATAATTGCAATTTTGTTTTCTTGGTGTTCAGTTTGCTACTTTTGCTCATGTTTTCACTTTCGAATTTGTTTCTTGGTGTTCTAACTGAAGAAACAAGAGGTTTTAACAACAGAAAATAGTGGAGATATAAATAATGTAAATTAATAATTTTATCATAAAAAATGAGTAATTGAATTAAAATTTAGCCCACTGTCAATTTTTATGCCAATAGATTTAATTTTACATTATTTTATCTCAAATTTATTTTAAGCATGTATATTTTTGCAGTAAAATAGTTCATGGATATATTAAATGAAGCAACATACTCCTTGATTAGAATGTAGAGCCTCTGTGTTCCTGACTCATTATTTTGTTTTAATTTATTTGTCTTAGTTACTATTTAAATAATTAAAAGGATATTTTCTTTGATCATAATTTTTTCTAATATTTTCTACATATTTTGAATGGTAAACAATTATGACTTATAGTAGTTTTTATTTAATTTCCGAATATGTAAATTTATTTTTTAAAAACTGAAGGTTGTATGTTCATATTCACACCAAATATTAGTTAGTTTAACCTTCGTGTTCCAAATCAAGTCAAATAAATTATAACAAAGAGTAAATTTTACTTACCAAATTAGAATATATTTTTGTAAAATTGAAGGATGAAAAGTGAGACGTTGCAATAAAGTATTTATCTAATTAACTTTCATTTATAG
>JACEIK010000128.1:259927-273385 GCA_018107945.1 Datura stramonium | reverse complement strand
ATGTTTTGTTATAATTTTATAAAAATAAATAATTTGAATTTTCATCAAATATTTAACAGCTAATGTACTTAAGTTGAATTTCCAATAGAATTTATTTCAACAAAGAAAAAGTAGTAAAGGGTAATGAAAACCATGGACGGAACATTGTATTTCGTCAAATGGCCAAAGAAAACAGATTACACAAATTCCATAGTAGTTAGTCAACTGATCAGATCGTCCATCTATTAGGCAACAAGGAAATACACCAATTTACACAAAAGATTTCAAGTACCATAGAGAAAAGATCGGTTTTTTCTCCCCTTTGTGTGCGTTTCCTAATCTTTGATAATTCTTGTCACAAACCCTAAATTCTCTACACTTCTTGATTGGAGTTCAACTCTGTTTGGTCGTGATCCTTCAGATTGCTGAATGTCGACGAAATAGGTAAAAATCTTGGCATTTCGTATGGGTTTTTGAAGATCAATGGTTTCTCTTTATGTGATTGTTTTTCTGTCAAGATTGTTCTTTTTTTGGTTGCTAATGAATACCCATGATTGGAAATGTGATTTGGAGGTAAACTATGTGGTTCTCTAATTTCCTCTGTGGGTTTTGGCATGTTGGAGTTGTGTTAGGTGGGGAGGTGGGAATGGTTTTTTTTTTTAATGAAATCTTATTGATGCCTTTTCGTAATTTGGCTACTTTTTTTTAATCGATATCTTTTGTTACTTTGGCTATTAGTTTAAACTTTATATTCATATGAATTTCGTGCTTTAATTTTTGCTCATTGATGTTGTTGCAGTATAAGTATTGTTGAGCTTGTATCTGGGGTTTTGAAGCGTGCAATGTATTTGTATAACAGATTGTCAACTGAATTTTGATGGAAATATTTTGTAATTAACACTGACTCTGATGATAGACGGACAAAAAGAGTTAGTTTCTTTGGTTGGTAGTAATAACAAAGCCTGATAATGAGATATCAGATATGTTGCCAAGAAAGCTCAAATTTTGTTAGCTTCAAGAGAAGGCTAAGTTTAATCTGTTTGATCATATTCAGGGTTTACTAGTGCTGTAATTGCTGTTTGGGATATCATCTAATCATGGGCCAAGTCTCACTTGTAATACAACTTCTGACTACTGAGGAAAGCCTGTTTCTCCGACTTAGGTTCTTCAATAGTATGCCCGTTTTGCCAGGTTCTACCACTGCAGGGCCCAGTTGCCATTCTCCCAAGACTCAAGTCATCCTATTTGGGAGTTATGATTTTGTCTTTGAGTTGTTAGGCTCTTCTTTCATGTTCCTTGTTGTCTGGCTCTTGTACTTCATTCTTCTCCATCTCAGACCATTTTTCTTTTTAATGTTAATTGGCGAACTCTCTAAACAAGCTTATCATATGTAAATTATTTGATGCGTGTACCTAAATTATCAAGATGAACTATTCGGTAGAATAAAGACAACGCATGAATTGTGGAAAGTTAGGTGCAACAGGTTACTACTTTGTTCTGTTTGCTGTTGGTCTTCTTATGCTTGCTCTACTTGTCTCTTTGCATTTGTCTATAGTACTGTTGAATTGAATCTAACTGCCTTGTGGTTCATTCTAGTGCAGAACGGACCAGATACATCCTTGCAAAAATACCAGGAACAGTAATTTTTTTAATTGATTGGTGGTTCAGCATGCCATGGATTTTGAATCCAATTCTTTTAGATACTTTATCTAAGAATCTCAACCTTAACTCGATAGTTGGAGAAGTTCACTGCAAAGTTATTTGTTCCAAAAGGAGTTAGTCTGGTGAAATCTGCAGCCTCTGAGATGATTAATTTCCAATGACTCTCTTGATGATTATACTCGTTTTGAGGAATTTCAGGGCTATAATGATTTGCTGATTTATTCATGAGGAATATGGAGTTGAGATTTGGGCAATTTATTTTATGCTTTCTGTTGGTATTAGCTTTGATTTTTAATGTCACAGCTGCATCTGAAGAAGTGAGTGTACAAAGGGTAATAACTGCTCCTCTAAGGAATGTCCGAACCAATATAATTGATGGTTCTGGTAAAGAATATGGTATTGATTCTGTCAGTATGGATGGGAAAGGTGAATGGACAGGTGATAACACCAGAGTGTCTGTTTCAACAGTTGCATTGTTCACTTTAGCAATGGCTGCGGCTAGTGGTTTGGGTGCAGTACCATTTTTCTTTGTGGAGCTGGATCCTCAATGGTCGGGAGTATGCAATGGAATGGCTGCTGGAGTGATGTTGGCAGCGAGCTTTGACCTTATACAGGAAGGACAGGATCATGGAAGTGGTGGATGGGTTGTGTTTGGTATTTTGGCTGGTGGAATCTTCATATTGCTTTGTAAGAAGGTGACAGTCCTAGTTTCCTGCTTTTATGTTATCCAGTTTTCGTCCTTCAATTAGTTTTATATCATATCTGCTATTGAATAACATTAAATGGTTTCTCTTCACCAAAAAAATAACATTAAATGGTTTCATGATTAACTTCAAAATAATTATATTATCATCTCTAATATCATGTATTTGTTTGTGACTACTAATCTAGATAAAAATGGTAAACAGTCCATGAGTAAGTAAAGCTTAATACATGGCATGGACTGCTGGTCTTTCAGTATCTGTGACTTGTTATTTTTCAAACTCTATGGGGCCATAACTTTAATTAGCTTTCCTGCTATTTTCAACTTTAGAGTACTTATGATTGAAACGAAATTACATTTCTCTAAATTATTTTGTTTGATCAATAGGAGGTTGTGGGATCCTACTTCCAAACTTTTTCTGGATATCCTAGCTTCAACTTTCTTGCAAGTTAGTGTCTTGAAACAGTTATTGTTCTTGAAGGAAATCCATGAACGTCCACCTTTATTTTGATTTGTCCTTTTTCATTCTAAGAAACACATGCACAAATATTATTTTATCTTTCACTGGTATCCATTGTTCCTTCGATTGGGGACTTTCCTGACACATCTGATAAAACTTTACTGTTCCACTCTCCAGGTCACTGTTGTCCATGATTCGATGTAGTAGGTTTAGTTTTGTCATGAAAGTTCTACCTTGTGGAACTATTCAATACATGTATAATATTTTCTTGGCAGTTGCTATCTCTAAAGGAAATAACTCTCAGCGACATTGTAAGCATGGTGTTAGTGGAATTTGGAGGTTTCAGATCAAACCTATATCTGTTGATATTGGAAATTTGTAAAGGTGCAACTCTGTTAAAAAAAATCTAAACATGCAATACTTCTCCTTCCTTTTAAGTTTTTATTTTCAATCACTTCCTTTAAAACATGAGCTCTATTTTGCTTGGATAAGGATGCGGGCATCCTGCACGGGTACGGATCTAGAAGTTGGATTCATCATTACCTTAATCGTAGTATAGTTATGGGGCTGCTAAGATATAACCAATAAATGTATATCACGATATATATCAAATTCTTTGTAAACACTTAATATTTTATTCGTAATTTATCTGATATAATAGCAAAATTTTTTACTTTGTGTTAAAATATATATGACATAACCCAAATCAAGCCAAATACCTGATCAACTTATATTTCTAGCCTATAGGCGTAGTCAAAACACCCCAAGTTAGGTTGACTAAATCCAGTGCAGATCCCACACCCACACCCACACCCAAATCGTGTCAGTTTGACATGGGTGCAACAAGGATTTCGAAGGATTTGCACAACATAGCATATATTCCAGCTTCCTACGTATTTCTTTGCTTTTACAGACTAGGTGTGAGTTTAATCTTTAGCGTTTAGTCTTTGTTTATCAATGAAGAGAATACTATGCATCCTTAAGGGGATGACTGAGTGGTTGAGGTTTAGGAGTAACACTATTGGATTTCTGGCTTGAATTCCAACACAATATAGTATGAGCCATATGACAAAATTACCTGTGCATGGATGATGTAGCAGGCTGTTTGTGGAGTAGTAGACGTGTGCATGAGCTAGCCTGACCACTATCTTTATTTTAAAAAAAAAGTTAAAAATAAAAAAAGAAAAAAGAAAAGAATGACTATGCTTGAGCTGCAATTATTAAGATTTAGCAGAATATATAATATTTTAGCTAAAATTCCATTCATCAAAGTACGCTATTCATATATTTTATCTCTTGAGTGGGGTGGAGTTCGCAAATTAAATTTACAATTAAATGTTGACTTCCATATTGGGAAATTGGAGGTGCTGGTAATGGGTCTTACGGAGTTAAGTAGAGAAGCTATTGCTTTTCAGTTCCAGTCTGTTGAGTGGATATCAGATATAGTGTGTTGTATTATTGTTTCTAACTTCTATATACTGAAGGACATTATAAAAGCCTCGTCACATTACTAGCAAATGTTAGTTGTATAAGCTTGATCTGCTGGCTGCGTTTAGGATTCATAGTCTCTTTTGAATTTGAAGTAAACATAATTCTGTTAAAATTTATCTTTTGTGCATAACTCTTGTTACTCTCGCATAGTTTGACAAGTTTCTTCATTCCCACTTTGCAATTCCTCATGTTGTTTGTCTGTGTTCATATTCAGTTTCTTGAACAATATGGTGAAGTAAGCATGCTGGACATTAAGGGAGCAGATGCAGCAAAAGTCATCCTTGTTGTTGGAATTATGACACTACACTCATTTGGGGAGGGTGCTGGTGTTGGCGTATCCTTTGCTGGCTCCAAAGGTCTTTCTCAGGGTATCTTGGTAACTCTAGCTATTGCCGTGCACAACATACCAGAGGGTTTAGCTGTGAGCATGGTTCTTGCATCAAGAGGAGTTTCTCCACAGAATGCCATGTTATGGAGTATATTGACTTCCTTACCCCAGGTGATTGAATATATACCATCTTTTACATATTGGGATTTCTAAGTAGAGAAGTGAAAGTTGGGATGTATCTACATTTTGTTCTCTCTGACTCTTATAAGTATGACCTGATTGTTAGACAAGTCAAACCAGATTTTGTCATTTGTGATATGTACTCCAGTGTTTTTGGAAGCGCAAAGCGAGAAAAGCGACAAGGCCCCCCTTCATGTTTTAAGCGCAATTTTAAAAAAAAGACCCAAAAAATCAGAAATTAGTAACTGCCTGCTGGAATGTTAAAAAAGTAAACTGGCTAATAGAATTAAATTAATAAACTAAAAATAACAAATAAGAGAAAACATAAGTCTGTTTATTGCTGAAGAAGAAAATAAGAGGGAAAAAAGGAGAAAAAAGCTGAAAAGAAAATAAGAGATGCCAGCCCCTCCAGCAGAGGAAAAAACAGAGGAGTCCAGTGATCCAGGGACAAAAGAAAGAAAGAATGGGAAAAAAAGAATTGCCAGCCCCTCCAGCACCGAGCCAGCAACGAAGAAGATGAAGAAAAATGATGGAGAAGCCATACCTGGAGCTTGAAGAAGAAGAAGAGCAGCAAAAGTGAACCTTACTCGTAGTTCGGAGAAGAAAGTCGCACCAAGCAGTGAGAAATTAAAAGATATGGTTCTGCGATTTTGTTTCCTTGTAAAAAGAAGTCCATCTTTTTTAAATTTAAAACAAAAGCATACGCTTCCACCGGTTCCTCACTACACACACTTCTTGCTTTCGTCTGAGAAGCGACTGCTTTTTCATTTCACCTCACTTCACACTTAAGGAGCGACAGACCCTTGTTTTGCTGCTTAAAGCGATTAAGCACTCACTTTCAACAACACTGATGTAGTCTTTGTCTTCTATAAGAGGTGCTTATGCCAGTCATTGTGACAATAGTTTATACTGTTCATGCGTGTTACAAATTATTGCATATTCATGAACAAGTGATGTGTGCTATATGATTTTTAGTTTCCGGTTTTAGTTATAATTCAATTATTTTACCATCCTTTGTCAGTACTCATGATATATCGATTCTAAGCGATGAAGCGCTTGCTTTCAACAACACTGATGTAGTCTTTGTCTTCTATAAGAGGTGCTTGTGCCAATCATTGTAACTATAGTTTATACTGTTCATGCATGTACTAATATAAATTATTGCATATTCACGAGTAAGTGAGGTATAAAATATGATTTTTTGTTTCCAGTTTTAGTTATAATTCAATTATTCCATCCTTTGTCAGTACTCATGATATATTGATGTCTAAGCCTTGAATTCCTTCTTAATGCAGCCAATTGTTGCAGTACCATCATTTATCTGTGCTGATGCATTTCACAAATTTCTGCCATTTGCTACTGGCTTTGCTGCTGGGTGTATGATTTGGATAGTTGTTGCCGAGGTCCTTCCTGATGGATTCAAGGTAATTTGTTTAATGCCCTCTTAATTTTCGAACGGTTGCTGGTAACTGGTATAGTTGGTGTTCGAGCTGTGGAAACAGCCTCTTGCAGAAATGCAGGGTTAGGCTGCATATTACAGACCTTGTGGTCTGGCCCTTCTCCGGACCCCGTGCATAGCAGGAGCTCAATGCACCGGGCTGCCCTTTCATAACTGACTTGTATAGTGCCCTCTACCCCCCAAAGGGGAAAAAAGAGAAAATAAAGGAAACAAAGGGAGAAAATGAGAATATAGAAAAATTATAAAAATGCACTCTAATGATCCATGGTGATTATATTTGGCAAGAAATGGGCATATGCTGAACTCTAATATGTGGAGAAGCACTTAATGTACTGTTCTATGGAACTTTGGATGGAATTGGCTCCTGGAATTTTATCAACTGATTGGAATCAGTAGATCGAAATGTTATTGACACTTCTATTTAGCTAAAATTATGGATTTAGTTGAAAAGGAAATACTCTATTTTGTAGTTTTTCATTGACAACTTCCTGAGATGGTGGTTACATTAATCCCACAACGTATTCTAAATATTATTTCCGATAAGTCCTGCACAACCATTGCTGAAATATTGATTACATTTTCCTTGTAATTTATGGTTCTCTGTGTGCAGGAAGCCTCACCATCTCATGTGGCATCAGCTGCTACTCTTTCAGTAGCATTTATGGAAGCTCTTAGTGCCGTGTTCCAGAGTTTTGGCCACAACTACAAGTGAGTTCATCTTTACCTGCCCTCTATCTCTGCTTCCCCGCCCCTGCGTTAACAGGAGAAGAAGTAGAAACAGATTGGTGAAGAGAAGTAGAAAAGACATAATGTTAGTCTTAAGATGATAAGAGTTTTACGCTGCTAAGATGTCTTCTCTTTTTCCATTCCAGATTTCATTTTGAAGTCTTCTTCTGTTGCTTTTAGTTAATTGGTTAACTGATGTTGAACTTGAGATGGACCTCGAATTAGTGGTAGCTGTATACTGTTGTTTTAGGTTTATGGCGTAACTTGTTCGTTGTGTCTATGTTATATCATTGCTGCGGTCTACTTAGAGTGTTGGCCAACAGATAATAGGAAAAATCTATTGACATTGTTTATTAGGGAAAACTGGAGCTTTCCTGTGAAGGTCGTATCTTGTTAATCTTTGAAAAATAATATTCAGGTTTTTATGAGACGTTAAAATAAGTTCTTTTGAAAGTCAAAAGAGAATCATTAAGATTTTTTTAATATCCGTGGCATCCAGTGAACTTGCACGTATCTTGATTGATCCTCTAGGCTTGAAAAAAACCTCGATTTATCCACCAGGTAGCTTGTCTGCTGGCCCACAAGCATAGGCTGCTATTATTTTACCCTACAAGTCTGAGAATTATCAAGAATATTTTGTAAAATATTCTTCATAATTATAATACTCAAGTGGATATTGTGGAGAACATCTTTAATTAAATGTCGTAATTTAGAATCAATAGTAGTGGATATTTTATGTCATGATATTATATTATTACTATGTCATGATATATAATAGTCAAGTGGATATTTTAAAAAAAAAAACAAAAAATCAATGGAAGTGGAAAATGATGTATGGGGGAGAAAATGATGTCAAGGAGGAAATCGTGGGATTCTGTACACAATTGTACGAAGAGGAGGAGCTGTAGAGGCTAATACAATGTGTGATAGAATTAACTCAGATAGAGGGAGAGATCTTTCTCAACAACAAAAAAAAAGTCAGATAGAGGGGGAAATGAATGTGTGGTTGGAGAGACTTGTCAAAATAAAAAATGAAAAAATAGTGATTGGAGAGGGAGATATCAGAAACTTCAAGGTGAAAGATAATTTTGGATTTGTTCTCGATAATTTTGGATTTTTTCTCTTGATATTTTATTCAACAAAGAGAAAACGAGGCTGTGGAGAGTTGTACGGCCGGTTTAAGATTGGAGTCAAATGATTTCACCTAAGCCTTTTTTTCAGCAATGCTCGACATAGTAAAGGGTGATATTATGGAGACAATCATTTTTCTTCAGGAGTCCCAAGAGTTTGAGAAGAGTCTCAACACACCCTTCATTGCCATCATTTTAGAAAAAAAAGGTGTAGCAAATATAATATACAAATTTATTAGTCTAGTGAGGAACACTTATAAGATAATTGCCGACGTGCTTTCCATTACACTTGGCCAATTGGACATCAAATATTGAACTTCAATATTTCTAAATACTGGTTTAGCCAACAATATTTGTAAATATTAAAGTTCGTATTTGAAATTCTGGCAAAGCATTGAAATACTGGTTTGGAGAGTATTTTAAGTGATATTATGGTTTCCGCTCACTAATCTTTAAAGTTCACATTCTTTTTTTCCAAGTGAAGTTTATGTCCAAATGCAGTAACTTGCAAATACTTTTTCTCAAATTGAACTACAAATACTCATTCCTTCAACTTCAATCAAATATTATCCAAGTGCCTAGTAAAGGTGGTGGTGTATGAGATAGTGTCAATGTCTCAAATGCAGTCTTTGAAGGTATAGACATAGTTCAGATGTCACATCAAATGCAAATGAGGTGGTGGATCCCAGAAGAAAGAGCAAACAAGAGTATGCGAATTAGATTTTGGATTGACTTATGATCATGTGAATTGAGATTTTCTGAATTTCGTAATGATGAAGATGGAATTTTTTGGAAAGATGAAGGAAATAGATCAAGTTCTATACTACAGTGATTTCTGTATTAGTAAGTGGAAGTCCTTGTGGCTTCTATCTAGTACTGGAGGATTGAGATAGGTATATCTGGGGTCTCCCATTGAGCAGATAGCAAAATGAGTAGCAGGGGGTGCATCTGAATAATTTCATAACCAGCTTGAGGTGGCAGGACTGTGTCATTATATCACACAAACTTTTTGCAGCCGACACTCTGGTGGTTTATAATGCAGATGAAGGCTGGTCCTCTCTTAGTTTTAAATAGTCTCAAGATTAAATATCAACCTTAACTCTTAAAGTAATGAGGTTATTTTCAGTGAGACAAGCAGGCAACATAGAATAAGTTTCACATGTGTCCAATTATAGAATTTGGAAACATCCTACGACCTATCTGGACCTATGTTGCTGAGCATCCCACTTGGACTATGCAGTATGAAATCCAATGTTTTCTAAAGGATGAATTGATTGGACGCATGTGCGAACTCTCCGTACCCATGTGACCACCTTCAAATTGTGTCTTTGAAGACCTTAAAATTTTTTACTCGAAATCCCCCTTACTCATGTGGCTGCTTCTGTCCAATTCATTTGGTAAAACTTATCTTGTCCTCTAGTAAGAGACTGCTCTAGCAAGCAGCTACTGGTGCTGATACCAGTCTCCCAGAACAAAATTCCATGTAATATGTTTTTTTTAGTGCAAGGTACCTAAGGTTTGAAAGACTTGTGCGGGGAAATGAATCTGTAATATTTTATGTTATGTATGTTTTTAGTTTGATACGGATTCTTCATTAGTATAACAGTTTGATATGTCCTGTCCTCTAACCAAATCATGTTGCAATGGCAGTTCGGAGGATGCTTCTGCCTTTCTTGTTTCTCTACTTTTCGGATTTGGTCCACTGCTTGGCGGCGTATCTCTTGTTGCATTTGCTCTTTCTTTTCGTCTTCAGCATGCTCTCCTAACTGGTGTAGCCTGCGGCACAGCCTTCGTCCTTGGTGTATGGCGTCCATTGCAGCTAGTCTTAACATCAAAGATGGAGTTTATCCCCCTCTTCTCACTCCTTGCAACAGGATTCTCACTTTCCCATTTTTCAACTGCTAGTGTCATTAAAATTGGAAGTCGCAAGAGGACTTCAGCAGATACTTTATCTACTGCAACAGGACTGCCAGTGAGTGCTCTCACCCTTCAGTCAATTTTGTGCTGTTCTGCAGTTGCCCTCCATGCACTATCAGAGGGGCTCGCTTTGGGTGTTGCTGCACCTAAAGCTTATGGACTTGGTCGGCACATGGTTCTTCCTGTCTCACTTCACGGACTCCCACGCGGTGCCGCTGTTGCTAGTTGCATTTATGGAGCAACTGACAGCTGGCATGCGTCCCTTTTAGCTGCTGCGCTTATTGGTTTCATGGGTCCTTCATCTGCAATAGGAGCAATACTTGCAGGTATTGACTACAGTGGTTTGGACCACATTATGATGTTTGCATGTGGGGGATTACTTCCATGTTTTGGGAGCATTTTCAAGAGAGCAATGAACCTCCAAAAGCAGAAGAGCATAACAGGACTGATAATAGGCATTCTGTTTGCGAGTATTTGTCTAGCATTTACGAAGTTGGTTTGCCTGCATACACCTTACTGCAACTCTGCACCAGAAGCTGTTAGGTGATGAAAGTTGATTTAACACTGATGTTTCGTATCAATATGAGTTTGCGTGCAGAGCCTTGCGGACATCAAACTTACTGAAAGCTGTTGAGTTGATTTTTGCAGCAAACAATTTACAAAAAGAAGGCATAGGAAGTTCAGGGAAAAGACGGGATTTGTCTATTGTACATTAGTTTAGACTTTGTTTAGTTGGAAGTGACATGTTCATTTCTAACCAGTACAGATTGGTAAGCCTTTTAGAGCATGAATTTTGAAGAATGAAAGGTATCCTCTGCATATTATGTATTTAAATATTAAGTTTGTAGAATGTTTTGTTTGCTCGCATATATTAAGTTTCACTATCTTACATTCTATTGTTCATATATAATAAAAATTAATGAGAACCTCGTTGGCAGTCCAACGAGATTTAGTATAATTTCTTTTAATGGTTAACTCAGAAATAGTTTGAATTAATTAACCAAAAAAAAAAAAGAGAATCTCGTTGGTTGACTAATGAAGTATGATCTAATTTTTTTTTAATTATTTAATTCAAATCGCATAGGAGAACCAACACATCGTCCGTTTTGATTAACATCAAATTTTTTAATCTCATTTAAAACTTTTAAATTATCTTATTTCCCTTTCGATGCCTGAGTCTTTTCCATCATTCATAATTTGTCAATCCTGTGCTTAATGTCCCAACAGGCGTTTAAGATAGTAACTATCAACTTGCATCGAGCAAATCATTGTAAAGAGCAAATATATACGTGTTGTAAAGAATGACTGTTATAACGAGGATTGATCGTAGAATGAGGATTGACCGTACAAAACTAAAAATTTTAGGCACGCTATAGGCATGGAGTATTTTCACTTTTGTAAAAGATATTAAAGATTTGCTTATCATTAATAAAATTAAATTTGCTTATTCTATTTTTTTATTTTATTATTAAATGTCATTAGTTTATATATTCAATTATTATTTTTTACTTTCTTTCGTCTCGAAAAATAAAATTTATTTTTTTATAAGTATATTTGGTATATAAATTTTTTTAAAATACTATGATTTTAAAGAAGTAAAAAAGAAATGTTGATACTGTAAAAGTGAAATAGGCATTTAAAAAGTCTAATTGACATATAAGAAAAAAATATTTACTGTTTAAATTTGAGAGAGAATTTGATTTTTCAAAGTAAAATTTGAGGGCAAAAATGATTTTCACCCTTATATATTAGAACAGTTACAAACTAAAAATGCAATATCTAGAAATATTTCCTATGGGTCCACGAAATTTAGTAGCTTTTGTGTAAATCTTGTATATAAATTAACATATACATTACATTTTAGTGTATACAATTGAAATTTTCACATAAATATACATATATCTAACTTCTGCTTTAAAAATTCATACATACATATACAATTACAATCACATATTATATTCTCGTGATTTCAATTTGAATTATATTTTTTTTACGCACGTATACAATGTTTAGCAAGAGAAATATTATTATATTTTTTTAAAATAAAATAAAATCTCGCTATTTTTTACACAAACGGACACTAATAACGCTATTTATCAAAATTTCCCAAAATTTGGTAGGTGATTGTGATAAATTAGGTAGTTGGATGCTATAAATTGTTGTGCTTGGGATGTTAATGCCGAGTTATAGTAGTCGTTGGAATAGAAAGCAGAGATTTTGTGTCATTAACCGGGCGTTTGGTAGATTGTATAAGAATAATATATTTTTTTGTTTTAATTATTATTTTTATTTTAAAAAGAATATTTTTAAAAAAAATATTTGCACTTGTTTTCAGTTACATACTCATTACCAGCGGTACTGACACCCGTTTGGGGCGCTGCATTACTTGCCTAAAGGTACCCATAGACGAGGAGCAGACCCCTCGTAGTTCCAGCCATCGATACAGAGCCTTCAACTCCTTTCATCCGGAGCTTGAAAGATAGAAGTGTATTTTTTCTTTGTTGTCCAGTATGGGTAGGCCGGGGCCCTGTTCCGACCATCTCTTTTTATTCTCAGAGGCTTGCAGATTGTATATTCCCTGTGGTTAGCTGTATCGGTCGTGTGAGGCCGTGTATATGTTCTAATTTGTTTATGATGGCCGTGTGGGGCGTTATTCAGTTGGTAGTGGTGATCTTGTTGGTCACATAGCAGTTTAGCACTTGTTTTCTTGATTCAGAAAAAACTAGACAGCATGGTGGCATTGTCGGCCCGCATAGGTTCCCTATTGATTCAGTTGTTCTGGGTAGCTGTTGTTTTCTTACAGGTGGCTATAGGTCTAGTCGGCCGGAGGCTGTATTTACAGCCGTTATATAGCCCGTCGTTTTCTTGAATCCAGAGTTAGAGCTAGCCTGGCACCAGAAGTGCTTAGGCTCAACTCGTCCAGCAGTCCAGGTCCTAGTAGGGCACCAGGTGCCAGTTATGCCTCCCAAGGCGGGGCGTGAACACTAATAACGCTATTTATCAAAATTTCCCAAAATTTGGTAGGTGATTGTGATAAATTAGGTAGTTGGATGCTATAAATTGTTGTGGTTGGGATGTTAATGCCGAGTTATAGTAGTCGTTGGAATAGAAAGCAGACATTTTGTGTCATTAACCGGGCGTTTGGTAGATTGTATAAGAATAATATTTTTTTTTGTTTTAATTATCTTTTTAATTTTATTTTAAAAAGAATATTTTTTTTTAGTAATTTTTGTATTTTAATTTTTTATGTGGTGTGTTTAAATTATAAGATTAAAAGACATTTTGGTACATTTTACATATTTTTAGTATAAGGCCACAAGATTTAATTTTTTTATTTTTACTTTCTTAAACTCTGTGTCAAGTCAAAACCAAACAAACAAATTGAAACAGATGAAATATTAAATGGGGTGTATTAATAGTATT
>JACEIK010000128.1:201700-218093 GCA_018107945.1 Datura stramonium | reverse complement strand
CCACATAATCTTTTTAATACAATATGTATATTTTTAAAAAATTTCCTTTTTTTTGTGTGTGGAGATGGTATATTTCAATTCTTTTTTTTTTTCAAAAAAATTTTTAGTTCCAACATTATATGGTTTAGTATTATCGTTATATAGCATGAAAGGAAAAGGGATAAATTTATTCATGTATTATTTGAAATTGTTAAGCTTTTAGTTTATTTATACTCATAATATTCCTAGTAAATATTTTGTCTTTTTTTTTTGTAACTAAACTTTTCATTAATTACCAGTATCAAACTTTACAAAATTGTTAGCTCAACCATCATAGTTGGCTATCTCCTGTCAGTACAATTCAAAAAAAAAAAAATCTAAGAAGAGGCATACAATCAACTATATATTGAAATTGAGGTTAGACAATAACGTTTGTGTTCGAGGAGGAGCTCGAATCAAACAAATGTAGGTCAATTCCTTAGCTAAAACTTCCACTAATCTACTTTTCTGCTCAAACAATCTCTGGTATCTCTCAATCCATACTGCATACATGTACTCAATAATCATCATTTTCACAATTTTTTGCCTTTGCTATTAAAGGAGGATAAACTTTATGTGTTCAAATTATTATTATTATTATTCTTTAAATAGTTTAAATTTATTCATCAACTTTTGACTATATATCACTTTAAAATTAACTTTAAATTAAAGCTTCATTTGAAGTTAACCTTAATCTTTTTTTTTTAAATTAAGGTTTGTCTCGGGTCAATTGAATTTTTTATAAGTTTTTAATGAGGTAACTCTTAATATATATCACAAAAATGTGTGTATTTTTTTTTTGTTCGTTTTAATTTTTTAAATAAAATTTTAATGAAACACATTATTTATGAACATTCAAGAGAAATTGTTATAAATCCAAAGGAATGTGAATATTCTTTATATAACCTTCTTTGAAAATTCAATGTACAAATGAATGAAATCACTAATTCTTGTATGGAAATTCATGTACCATATGAATTCACTCACTAATTCTTATAATTTTTAGAAGATGTTTTGTAAGTTATAAATCGGAAGTTATTCATTTGTGAGATATACAATCGAAAAAACATAGAAAAATAAAAACTTTATACTTTTCTCTTAATTCTTATATCAAATAGCTTTAGGATATTAGTTTACTTTACTAGAAAGAATTTTTTATCGTAGAAAGTTAGTCAATTATTTTTTCTCGAGTAAAGTTGAAAATAAAAAAGAATATTAGTCTGTTCTTTTATGTGCTTCTCATTAAATTATTATAGTTGTCTTAACAATTTGTTTGGATGGTCGTTATTGTATTTTGTTGTTAGTTTAAATATAATATTTATTTTGATTGTTCTTTATATTTTATTATATTGTATTGTTAAATTCATCGTTAAATAACGATAAAAAATCTCATTTTATGTAATTATGAATTAGTATGAGCCCATTGTTATCTTTTTTTCCTTTCATTTTATCTTGCACCTAAAGTATTTCGATTTTTCAAGTTTCATATCTAAACTATCACGTGTGCGAATTTCCTGTATGAACTATATATCACCAAATGTTCATCGAAACACAACTTAACTATTAGTCGTTCCCATTTTCTACCTGAAATATCACCACCGTTCAAGTAGGAAAAGGGAACAACTAATAGTTGAGGTGTGTTTTGATAAATAGTTGATGATAGTTCAGATAGAAAAAGTGAACACCTGATAGTTCAGATATGAAATTTGAAAAACCGTGATACTTCGAGTGTGTTTTTTCGCCTGATCACCCTTTAATAATTTTTATCTTATCATTTACCGACCCTTTTTTTTACAATAGATCAACCCCGTACTTTACTTCTCTCGTAGCATGTGATATTATATAACAATAACAAAGAACACAATTCATTCAAACATTATATTCATTAAACAATACACTACGATATAATACAATACACCATACATTATAAAACAATATGTAACAACCATCCAAACAAAGTGTGGTATAGTCTAGTTGGATAATACATACATAAATACACCACACTACTAATTGTCCTCTAACCAAAGTGAGAACATTTATTTATTATATATTGTTCAATAAATAGATGATTTATGTATGTATCATTTGTTGTGATGATGTGAATCATGTCTTTGATGAGATCAATGGCAATTCCCAATAGTACGAGGGGCTCACGGAATATCTTGATTACCTTCTCATATTCAAAGTCCATGTTATCCAATTCTCTTCGGCATCTAAAGTAGTACTAAGTCCCTTATATAATTCCATAAAATATCCATCAACAAACTTGAAGGTGATTCTTTTCTTTTCTTCATTTATGTGATCAATAATTTGCTTCAACTCCTTCTGTCGCCATCTTCAAAAGAAATATTTTTGTACAAATAGATGAGTGATAAGATAATTAATCAATAAATATATATTACATTATGATTGTTATATTATCAGGTCATTCAAATGATATTTATAATGTTGAAATATGAAACTAAGTAACTAATTATAATAAATAAATGTAACCTGATTGTAAAAATTCTTAACACTATAATGATGTATTCCCCTCTACTCTTTTTTCCTAATCCTCTATTGACGTGGAATTCTTTAATTAAGTTATTCGTGGTAATTGTACTTTAATTAAAAATATGTTTAATTAATAGTACTCTAATGTAGTTACTCAATGATAAGTGTAATATTGAAGAAAATAATAAATCTCTTTTAATTTGTTAAATTGAACATTTCTTTTCTCTAATAAGCAATTACTCTATCCGTTTATTTTTACTTATTTAAAATGGACTTTGCACACATCTGAAAAAGTAATAAATAAGAGGCGTATATTTACTATCACGATATCCATATTAATTGAGTGTATGATCATAATGGACTTGAAATGATTTGGGCAAGTAAAAAGTGAAAATTTATTTTTAATACTAAAGGTTAAATAAATAAATAAATAAATAAATAAATATATAGAAAAAGATGTTTTCCTCTTGATATGTTAAAGTGGACAAGTAAAAGTGAAAATTTATTTTTAATACGATGTACAAGTAAAAAGTGAATGGAGACTCGGTTGAATTGTGTTGTAAAGGTGGGATCCGGGCAAATCATAAATCCAAGAAATTCGATTAAAAAAAGACAAAATAAAGAATAAATTTCACTCTCATCTTATAGAAACAGGTTATAACAATATTAATACTAATAACAATTCAATTTACAATTATGAGGATTCTTAACACGGATGTCTACATAATTAGAAATCTATCTTTTACTATAAAAATCCAAACTAAATAATTTTCGCGGCCAAAGAAAGAAAATAGAAGTGGCTTACCATAGTTCAATTTCAGAAACAAGAGAGAACCAACACTTCCCAATTCCTTCATGAACATCAAAATTGTTATCTTATCACTTATATTAGGGATATGGTGAGGTTTTTGAGTTGAAATGATCATGGAAATAGTTCTCCACCACACTTGACAGATACCTTAGCAGTGCTTACCCTTCAAACCCATCCTCTCTTTGCAATTAGTAGCAAATAGCAATAGAAAAGGAGTAGTTATTATTACTAATTATGAAAGGAAGCTTGCACTTATTGAAGCCAAGCTTCATTGCTATATAGACTCTTTTAGAGTCTCAATATAGCTAAATGCATCTCAAGTATCGTAAAGTTTAAATATTATTTATTTTATTAAAAATATTCCTCTGATTATATTTTTGGCTCACTTATGCTCTTTAATTGACCTCGTGAGTTATTATTTCAATGTTTTTAAAAAGATAATCAAAGGGATATCTTTAGCAAAATAAGTGAATGAAAGGTATGCTTAGACCTTTTGCGATAATTTATTTCGAGGTATAAATAAAATTTGTTTGGTATTATTACTCTTACAACCTTTGTCAATCATGTGTGAAAGGATTATATAAAAGAGTAGTACGCTTTCACTTCATGATCAATATTTTACTTTATTGAACTAAAGTTTGTCCGGTAATTTTTGTATTTTTTTTGTAAGAAAGATTTTGTGATAATGTATTATACTTTATTCTGAACTTTTTACATATTTGGTAAGATTGTATAAAATGAGAAAATTTTAATAGTTTTCACAACATATGAGATTTTATGTTCATGAGAAAAAAAAATTTAAAATTTTCAAATTATATATTAAAATAAAACTTGAGAAACTTCATATCATAATTTCATCTCGCGTATCCGAATGAGCTCTTAGTTTTACTTTTGCATATGCCCATTTAATGCCCAACAACTGGTCTATCAAAATATGGATTGGGGTTCCCTATAGTATAGGAGCTCTCCAATTTTCAAAGCTAAATTTTTGAAGAAAAGTAAGCAAAGACTAAAAGTGTACCACTTTTGCATACTTAAAAGAGGACTATTAGTGCTTCATTTTGATCCCAAAGGACTATTTTAATCTAATCACCAAACTTAAGAGACTATTTTGGGCTTTTCCTCTCCAACATCCAAGCAAGAATTTGGAAAATAGAGATAATGAGAGATTAAGAGTAGCCCTAATTTTTATATGTAAAAAATTCAGTGTTTAGTATTTATATTGAATTTTTAATTAATTTAATTTTGAGACACATAATCTTGATTAAAGAGAAAAATGCTCCTAGCAAATTTCTTTTCATTATGAGTTTAAACTATCGGAGTCAAAGACCTCTAGTTAAGAAAGAATACGACTCAATTTTTATCTATAATAAATTAAAGATTAATATTTTTTTTTTAAAAATATTAAAAATAAGCAAAAAAATAAAGCTTCCTATTGAAATTTTAGATCACCGATCTTATTAAACCGTCCCGAGATATACTAAGATATGATATTGATTGATAACTCCTCAATGAGTCTCTAGTGCTTTCAACTTTTTAATTATTGGATGATACATATTAATTTTTGACTCTTAGATCTTTGAACTTCTCTTTTTCTCTCTGTCAACTTTTTTTGTTATGCTATATTAACTATTATAATGGATTATGATAAGTGAACGAGATCTCTTTATTCTTAATTAGAGGGTTTGAATTTTAAATCCTAAAAATGATATTATTTTTAATAAAAGGTAATTTTCCTAGCCGCGTAAATTTGAATTAATCAAGAAAACTGCTTTTATCAAAGAATATGTTATTACATTTTCACATTTCTTGTGTTGCACTTGTTGGTATTTCATTACTTTAAATGAATAGGTTTTTAAAGAAAAAAATTGACAAATCTACTACCATTTTATTAGCTGCAAGTTTTCAAAAGAAGGTACTAATAAATTTCTATCATCTATAAAGTTTAGGATACAATGTCAGTTTTGGTGTCATGATCTTCCAACTGTTTTTTATGACATTAATATCTAAAAATATAAATAATAAAAAGAAAACAAAAGTTAAGTCAAGAATTGAGTGTTTTTATACATATATTTTGATTTAAAATTAAACAGAAGTTAGAAATGAAACATATTTCAATTCAAGTGTAGACTATAGGAATTCAATGCCAACTTTTATCTTCTGAAATTTTAAAGAAACCTACCACAATTATTTTGGGTGTGCACGGATAAACTTCTTCTATGTAATAACTTGTAAATCATAGAAAATATAAATCATATTAGGCCAAGCCCGTGTAACGAGCTCGACTGAGGAAGGGATCGAGTGAGATATACACACTTGGCATCCCGATATGCTTGTTGCACCAACTTCGGCCAAATGAGAAATGACCAAAAAAATCTATCTTTGCACTAATTGAATGCTTTGTGGAGAAAATAAAAGACAAGAAAATGAGATAGATTGAAATACATTGTCACTAACTCATTTAGATCTTAGCACAAAATAGTGTGCCAAAAGATCATTTATTTTCAAGTGTTACTAAATCATATATTCTAGCAGCAGATGTTTCAATTCGAGTTAGTATTCCATAAGGACAATTCAATATTTCAAGCACAGGTCTAAGTTGCGTGTAAGCATGATAGACTTATCGGTTTTGAAAGATAAAAACCTTGACAAAGAAAAGAAAGAAATGATCAAGTTGATCAAAGCGGAAGAAGTTTCTACTCTTGAAGACTCTCAAGGCGTAACAATTAATAAGATCTTGTTTAAAAGAAAATCAAGTACTGAAAAGATGATAATAAAAAATCTCAATAAGTTATGTTTTAGGAAAAAAAAGATAAAATCGAAATGATATTATTTTTTTATAATGTTTTATATACATATTGATATCAACGTAATGCAACAAGATAAGGATCTTGAACTGAAGTCTGTTGATGAATTTATACAAAGAAATGATTGGCAAGAATGAAAAGTTGCAATTGAAGAAAGTTTAACGTGCTAAACATGAAATTGAATTTTTTTTTGGCTTTAAACCTTCATGCACAAATGGGTCTTTGGTGCAAAAATGAAATTAGAAAACAATTATTAGATATAATGCATAATTTGTGAAAAAATTATTTTTGCAAAAATTTAGTGTTGATTATATAGAGGCATATTCTTTCATAGTGAATGTAATTATTTTCAGATAGCTAATCAGTCACGGCAAAGCATAAGGGTACGATATGCGCGCCTGATGAATTCTCTTTATTTATATGATGCACTAGACAATGAAATTTATATTAAGATTCTGAGGATAAAAAATGTTGAAGCATAAAGGCTCCCAAGACATTTTCTTTATAAATTTTAGAAATTCTTATACGATTGAAATAATTAGAATGAATGTGGTACAATCATCTCGGTGAGTATTTTGCAAAAGTAGGATACAAAGCTTGATCCCTATTTGTTTTTGTGTTTTGTAAAAAAGTACGAGATTTGAATTTGTTATAATAATGGATATCATTATTTGCTATTGTTTGAATTTGCTCTATTTGCTATCTATTTGATAATGAATATCTTTAAAACTCTTGAAGAACTTTCGAAGTAAGAATATTTAAAGGAGTTTGAAATGAATGATTTTGAGAAGAGACGAAATTTTATCTTGGTAGTAGATAGTTTAAAGTAAAATATTTGTCTATTAGTTTACATACACTCATTTTTAAAGAAAATTTACATGAATATAGTGTATTCGGTGAGCGGGAGATATGGTTTTTTAATCCTACAATTTTTTATGGTATTTTATAAGAGATCCTTATTCCAACACACAAGAGATTATTATTTTTACACATAAAAAATTTGAAAAGGTCATTTTCTTTTATTTAAATTATAAAAGTACAAGAGATCCCATTTCCTCCCATCGAGCCCTCCTATAATTTTAAAATCACTTGATATAAATATTAAAAACTCATTCCGGCTTCAAAAAGACAACAAACATTTCCTTGGCAATGAAACTTCCTTATGTTAGTGATATTGAGGCATTAGTGTATCTTGCCAATATCTTACGATCGGATATATCTTTACGGTAAACTTATTAGCAAGATCTAATTTCTCTTCAACAAAATGATATTGGAATAGTGTTAAGCATATCCTCAGATACCTTGGAGTCATTGATAAAAGATTATTTTATTTTAATGAATCAATTCACAAATGATAATTGATTGTGAAAATGCATATTATCTATCCCGACCAACATAAAAATCAATCTCTCAAACAAATAATATAAGCAAACGTAAAATTTTCATTTAAAATTTCTATTGTTTAAGTGTAACATGGAAGCTATTATATCTGATGGGAGAAGGTGGAGGAGGTTACTCAATAGCACAAAGGCTCTTAAATCTCATTAACAAGATAATACGTGACAGAGCACCTCTATCTATGGTACAAAAAAAATTAAATTAGACTAGGACTAAAAAAACTATTTCTATATGAATTTGACAAATACATCTTAACTAAATATGAATTAAATAAATATCAAATCTAAACAACGTAATTTAAGTTTTTCTACTCATTGATTTATTTTTTATATAGCCTCCCCTTAGATCGAATCTTCAAAATTTATGACCCACGTCTAGCATCTTCTTCAACTTTATGAACAACTTTAATTTTAATAGCTTTGTGAAAATATCAACATCTTGTTTTTAGTTTCGCAATAATCAACAACTATCTTGAACCAATTCATAATAAATGGAATTTAGTGAAGAGTCAAAAACACACCTAAAATAACCCCTTTTTTGAGTTTCTTACCGAACTATCAGTGTTTACTTTTCCTACACGAACTATCATCAAATGTTAATCAACACACCTCAACTATCAATTTGCTCACTTTTTCACAGGAAATATTAGGTGAAAAGTGAGCAGCTAATAGACTAGGTGTGTTTGATAAACATTCGATGATAGTTTGGGTAGAAACTCACACATGTGATAGTTTGGGTATGAAACTCAAAAAACCATATTATAGGTGTGTTTCACTACATCACTCTAAAATTTCATGTCAATATGTTTTTGCACTTATAAAAATGAATTTTTAACTCAATTCTTGATTGCTATCACAAAATATTTTTGTAGGACTATCTTGCTTGTATTGAAGAAATTCAAGCATTCTTTTCAGCTATAATGTTTGTGTGGCACTACTCGTCACAACCATGTGTTGGGGTATATACAAGTAACCATGCGTTTAAATATAGTATATTCTAACAATTATAATGGTTGTTAAAAGTCACAAGTGGGAGATTATTGAGATATATACTATTAACCATGAGTTATATACTATTAACCATGTGTTTAGATATAGTATTTATTATAGAATAATTGTTTATTCAATTTTAATAAAGGTTTAAATAGATCATATATTAGTTGATGTGTCCGTTACTTATATAGTAGATGATTTAGTAATATAGAGTTTAGCTTATACACGGAAGATTAAATTATCGGTTCTTATAAGTATAAGTTTGTATATGTTCACAATCTAAGATGAAAATTGGAAAAATTCATCGGTTGCGATTGTAGCACAAGATTAAACATAATTTATCTTGATTATGGGAATAGTATAATTTCAACTTCTTGTGCTAATTGCATTTGTACATGTATTAGACGGACCAAGTAGAGATAGTATTTTATCGACTTAATAAAATAAATTTTCGATCATTAATTGTACTTATACTCTTAATCTTGATATAATTATTTATGATCAATGTAATTTGTTTGTTTTGATCTACCAAGGTGAAACTCAATCTTTCACAGTTAAAAATGTTCCCATAGGTTGGATGATGACAAATGACACTTTGTGAAATAATAATTAGTTGATGGAATCCGTATACAGCCTTGAAGTTGATGATACCCCTTTATGATTGCTTATAAATTTTTATGTGAAAACCTGCGGTGGATTTAGTATATTTGTCACATGAAATAAGTTAAACGTTTGAATAAAGGATTAAACTAATCAATAAATTAAATAGTCGAAATTTAATTCGGTTGATTGGTATCCATAAATCACTAACATGGGGAGTTAAATAAGATTTAATGAACGATTACAGTATGCAGGAGTGCAGTACAGTTTTATTGGAATAATATGTAATTTATTATGGTAGAGTTAATTCATTCATTTTGCGAATTAATACCATAATTGGAAGTCTCACTAATTAAATACGTAGTCCTGCTATGCGATTAACTAATGAATTTGGAAAGGAAGAAATTAATTTTCTAGAAGAGTAAATCCAACTTGATTTTTGATTAAAAATAAATTGGTTTTCTAGAAGGAAAGTTTGACTATTACTTGGAAAGAAAGATTCCTATAAGTTTTGGGACTAGGGTTTTATACCCTTAAAACGTGGTTATAAATAGAATTCTCTTCCTCAAGAAATATGAGGGGAAAAACTTTGACATTTAAACGTGCCCACACAAGTATACCCTACTCGGAGATTATTGAGGTTATAGCGAGAGATCCCGAGACATGGAGAATGCATTGGATAATTTGTACAAAGCTTCTAGAGGATTGATTCGCGGTCACGCTTCGAGATAAAGTATTGATTTTATGTTTGATTAAAATTTGTGTTTATGTGTTCTCTATTACATGCAAGTATGATCTGAATTGTTTGCTTAATTTGTATATGCTGTGTTCCAACACCATGTACCTAGCCGGCTTGAATATATCTCATAATTCTCTTATATACCTACAAGTGGGATTAACGTGGAGATTCCATAAATTTAATAATTTATCCAACATCAACAAAGCTGCCCAGTGCCATCTTTAGTCGGCTTTAGTTTCTCTTCAACATGATCCAAGTCAATTTTTCTTGTTCTTGTATTTGTGAATAATTGTATTTCTTTAAATAATTATTTCTCCAATTGGTTTGCACTTGGTCTTGCTTGCCCATATGACTTCAATTCATTTTCTTTTTGTATGTGGTAGAATAGTATCGTCAATAAATATTTTTTCATGCTCTTCAAAACCTACAATTTCGAACAATAGCTCAAAGTTGATTGTATCTTCAATATCAATAATCATGCACTTCAATTCTAGACCCTTAATTGTTTTACGCTTCAATTTGGAGTACATCATAAAAAAAATTATTTTTGATGAATATTTTTGCTTCTTTCGTTACTAGCTTCATTTTTTTAAAACCTTCTATAATTTTTCTTGTGCGACAATGACGAACATTTTTTTTTGAGTAGTCTCACCTTAAATTAATCAATCGCGTCTATTACATGTCTCATAACTTAAAATACTAATTTCTTCAAAAGATCATCAATTTTAAATCAATTTTTTTAATCATCTCAAAATTATTGACAAATCGATCTAAACATACAAATACAATACACAATACATTATAAAATAATATATTAAAATACATTATAAAACAATATATAACAAGCTTTGTCCCAAGCTGAGTGTGGTACAATCTAGTTGGATAACAACATAAATGGATACCACACTACTATGTGTAACTCCAATAATAAGTGAGAACATTTTATTTATTTATGTATTGTTTAATATTATTTCAAAATAGATGATGCATCATTTATTGTGATGGTGTGAATCAATGTCTTTGATGATAGCAATGGCAATTTCAAAAGTGCAATTGGCTCTGAAGCTATTTTCATTACCTTCTCTGTTAAATCCATGTTATCGAATTTTCTTGAGCATCCAAAGTAGCAATAAATCCCTTATATAATTTCATAAAATATCCATCAACAAATTTGAAGGTGATTCTTTTCTTCTCTTCATCTATGTGATCAATAATTTGTGACTTCTCATTTCTCCATCTTCAAAATATTTATACAATTGGTCAGTTCTAAGGTAATTAATTATATTAATTCATATTATCTTTAATTGATAAACTTGTAAAATTAAATGATGTCGCATAAGTATCATTACACCGTTTGTGAATATTTATTATGTCATGTATGTTATCTTGATTTCTAGATTAGCAATTTTGTTAAGAGTTAATTAAGTTATATATATTTGTGTGTTAGTGTAAAAAAAAATTGTGCTATCAGATCATTCAAATGATATCGATAGATAGATAAGTCTTTTTAAAACATGAGATTTGTAATCTTGAATACGAGATATGTTACTAGTTATAACAAATAAAGGTGACATTATGGAAAAGTTCTTAATACTATTAAAATGTATTCCCTCCTTTCCTTTTCATAATCTTCTATTTACGTGGTATTTCCTTGAGAAATTATTTATTAAGCATTTAATTTACAAAATTATTCATATTAATTATGCTTTGAAAATATATATTTAATTAATAGTACTCTATGCAGTTACTTAATTACAAGTGTTATATTGGAAGAAAATAATTAAGCATCTTTACACAAATGGTCGGTTGGATTGGTTGTTTATTTTTTCCTAGTCCGTGACATAAATTGTATATTAATTTATACATGAATATTATATATATAAATTATACAATATATTATACATCTATGGAATATTTAAAATTTATGCGGTTGAGTGAACAGCTATTCCAGTTAAATAGATTTTTTTTAAAAAAAAATATAAGCAATTATTCATTCCATTCACTTTTACTTGTTCACAATGGACTCTTCAAACTTCTTAAAGTAATAATGAATTACATATTTTATCATGATATCCATAATCATTAATGTATAATTCTTATAAACTTGAAAATAATTTGGACTAAGTAACTAATACTATAAGAAGGAGAAAGATGAAAAAATAAATAGCTTACCATAATTAAATTTCCAAGAAACAAGAGAACCAACAGTTCCCAATTCACCTTCATGAACATCAAAATTGTGTATCTTATCACATATATTAGGGATATGATGAGGTTTTGAATTGAAATGATCATGAAATAGTTCTCCACCACACTTGACCTCCAGATGAGCAATTAACTTACCCTTCAAGCCCATCCTCTCTTAGAAATTAGCAAATAACAAAGCTTGTACTTATTGAAACTAGGCTTCATTGCCTTTATATAGCACCCCTTGGGTCCCAATATAATAGATTTTCTTTATTAGAATTATCGCATGTTTTAATTAAGTTATTTAAACATACAATAATAAAAACATATTTAGTGTAGTCTTACCAAGTGAGGTATAAGAAGGTAGAGTCGCAGATCGTATTCCCTGCACCAGGTAGAGATTATTTTTCGATAAGATCGATCATAAGCCGAAGAAAAATAATCCAAAACGATCTAGAAAAAGTAACAAAGTACAGAAAATATGGATAATAGCAAAAAGAACAAATAGTAACGAATAGAAACTACAACCCAACAATATATACGGTGTCCCGAGGTACAAGAATACGCCAGCGTAACGAAATCGAAGGACGAGAAACTACAGAAGCAATACTACGACTACTAATATGAACATACAACTAAGCACACCGTTATCTCCTAACCTTCTACCTTAATCTATGTCCTCCACCTTCTTATCATATTTTATCTAAACATATGATAAAATATTTTTATAGATCGTTAGAGCTTAAAATTTGAAAAGAGACAATATGTTCTCAAGCACCATTACGTAGATAAGTTAATAACTAAAAATATGTCACCTTCTTTAATTATACGCAATAGCTTCAATAAGCCGTAAAACTTTATATATATGTTTAGTGGGGTTAACATATATATAATTAAAGAAAATGACATGCTAATTTATCTATATACTAGGCGTGTGAGAAACACACATAATTTTTTTCTTAAATTTGAACAAAAATATCTAATAAAATAATTTATTATATATTTAGATGCTCAAACATATATAAATCCAGAATAACAAAATTTACAAATAAATTTAAGAATTTTGTCAATTGATTGCCCTAACTTTTAGTTTTACTTTTTTACTCAGTCCAAATAATTAATACTCCAACAGGTAGCCTATTAAATTTAGAAGTTTGGCTCTCTATAGTATAGGATCTCTCCAGTTTTTCAAGTATGTTTCAATGAGACTAATTTTATAATTAAAAAAAATAATATATTTTAAAAAAATAAAAATATACAATTAGAGATGACTCAATAAATTTGATGGTCTAAAATTAAACTTTAATAAGAGGCTTTATTATTAAAATTTATATACCCCACCATCATCACTATAACACCCCAATGTATATATCGATTGCTAATTAACTTTTAACCTTTTCAATTGATAACACATAGTAAATTCATTTAATATTTTTTTAGATATCATAGATAAAAAATATGTACTATAAATAAATATACCTATGTAGTAGAAATATAAAATATCAAATCTTACATTGAAAAAAATAAATAGAAAGTTTGAATAATACAAATTAATTATTGAATTTGATAATTTTATATCAAAATAAAATCTCAATTCTTTAGTTTACTTGCAATAATATTAGAAAATATACCTATGTAGTAGAAATATAAAATATCAAATCTTACATTGAAAAAAATAAATAGAAAGTTTGAATAATACAAATTAATTATTGAATTTGATAATTTTATATCAAAATAAAATCTCAATTCTTTAGTTTACTTGCAATAATATTAGAAATAATAGAAAATATGTAATTTACAATGTCTGATGCACTACTAGCCTTGTATTTGATAGAATAATTTTTTACTTTGATGAAGAGAAAAAACATAAAAGTGAATTTTTCTTGTGAGAAAGAAAAAACAAAAAGGAGAAGACATAATTTGCCTCATTTAATCAAATGTCAAATAAAATGTAAACCTCAAAATATTTTCGAAGCTAAATTGAATTAGATTATTAATAGATTTCTATTATCCATAAAGTTTAGGAACCCAAAGTCAATTTTAGTGTCATGATCTTCCAACTGTTTCTTTAATAACAATATCGAAGTTAAGTCAAATTTGAGTCCATTCCATCTCTTTAAGGTTTCATAGATCACATATAATTTATTACAAGAATAATTTTCTTTAAATGAACATTCAGAACCTTGCTTGCATGATACATGTTATTTCATTTAAAACTAATTACTAATGAAATTTAGAATTGAAACATATTTCAATTCGAGTGTAGATTATAGGAATTCAATGTCAATTTTTCTTTCATTCTTTTGGATATTCCCATGAAAACCCAGAGTAACTATTATTTGGAGGTGCACTGGGTAAATTTTTTTCTGTGTTGCAATAACTTGCAAATCACATAAAAATGTAAATCACACTAGGCAAGCTCCGTGTGATGAGTTCGACTGAGAAGAAACTAAGTGAAGTATACACCCTAGCATCGCGACACATATACTGTACCAACTCAGCCGAATGAGAAAGGACCAATTAAAGAAAAACCTATGCTACACCAATTGAATGGTTAGAAGTAGAAAATAAGCAACAAAAAATGAGATAGGTTAGAGTGCTTTATCACTGTCTCATTTAGGTCTTCGTATAAATTAGTGTGAATAAAAAGTTCAAAGATTATTTAGTTATAAAATATTATAAATCAATTGTCGGATGCACTTATTGACCTACCAATTGTTGCTAAATCACATTCAGCTGCAAATGCTTCAATTTGAGTTAATATTCCATCAGGACAACCCAATAGTGCAAACGAGTCTAAGTTGCGCATAAAGTGTGGTAGACTTATTGGTTGGAAAGATAGAAGTCCTCAAGAAATGAAGGGAAGAAATATTAATATTCTTTTATATGTAGCAGATCTCACGCGAGATTTTGATCGAATCTTACATAGACTCTGATATTAATTTGAAGAAAATAAAAAAATCCAAAGAAATAGTATAAGGCGGAAGTGAAAGACCCAAGAATGACTATATAGAAGAAATTTATCAAACTAGAGAGAAGAGGTAGGAGGTTTTACTCAATAACTCAAAAGCTCTTAAATCTCACTATAAGAAACTATAAATAACATAACACTCCTATTTACAATACTAAAAAATCAAATTAGATTTGGACTAAAAAACCAATCAGTATGAATTTAACAAACAAATTCTAATTACACATGAATTAAATAAATACTAAATACCAAATCGTAAAAAACTTAAATTTTCTACTCTTGATTTATTACCTATATAATTTATTTACTCGTGGGGATATAACTATATCATGACATTCAATAAAATAAACTTTAACGGCAACATCTTCAAATATTATGGAGATAATAGTCATTTATAAAATTAGCCGAGAATATATATAATTGAAATCAATGACTCAACATTTTTTTTTGTTATGTGATTTTTTTTTAAGATAAAAATTTAAATAACATTATATGAAGATAATATTACTTGCATAACTATATGTTTGAGTGAGAATAATGTGTACATGGGCTCTTGAGGAACAACATTGACCCTTTTATATTAAGATTTTTAATATTAAAGAGGGAGTGTTATAAATTCAATGATTATAGATGTCGATCCTTTTTATAACCTTCTTAGGAAATTCATGTACCCGATGAACTCACTCATTAATTCTTGTAAATTTGAGAAGATATTTATAAGTTATAAATAGGAGGTCATTCTAAAATGCACAATTAAAAATATAAAAAAAAAATAATAAATAAAACTTTCTACTTTTATCTCAATCCTTATATCAATAACTTTAGAGCTTTAATTTAAAATTATAACATTTCTTACATAAGAAAGAGGATTTTATCATAGAAAATAGTCAATTCTTCTTTTCGAGTAGAATTGAGAATAAAGAGAACATTAGTCAATGCATACACCACCACTTATTGTCCTCTAACCAAAGTGAGAACATCTATTTATTATATTATTCAATAACATTTCGAAATAGATAATAAAAAACAATACAAGAAAACACATAGGATTATAATAATAACATCATAATCAATATAATTTCACAAATAAGTTCTGATGAGAATAATGTGTACGCATGCAGATAGATGATGTATCATTTGTTGTGATGGTGTGAATCAATGTCTTTAATGGTATCAATAGCTCTTCCCAAGAGTGTGAGGGGCTCTGGAATATCTTCGTTCTGCTTCTCATACTCAATAGTCCATATTGTTCCATTTTCTTGGACATCCAAAGTAGCAGTAAGTTCCTTATATAATTCCTTAAAATATCCTTCAATTAATTTGAAGGTGATACTTTTCTTTTCTTCATCTATGTGATCAATAATTTGCTTCAACGCC
>JACEIK010000128.1:176734-191035 GCA_018107945.1 Datura stramonium | reverse complement strand
ATATGGAGATATGGTGGAGCGCTCTGGGTTTGCACTTGTAAAATCAACATGCACGTCACATTATGCAATGGATGAAAATGTTAGATCCAGAACTATGAAGACAAGTAATTAGAAGAAATATAAGTAGAGGGATCTAAAAAAGTACAGCCATTTTTCAGCGTCTACATAGCATTTTTTAAAAGCCTAGTGTAGTTTGTTCTTATTTTAGCTTTTCATGATTGAATCAGTCTAAGTACTCAAAACATCAATGATTTACAATCTAGAAAAATTTATAACAACATAGGTTTTCATGACCAATGCATTGACAAAGACAAAGACAAGAAGCTCATAGAGGCAGATCCGTGATTTGAACTTTATGAGTTTGGGATGCCACTTAACCTGCAGATGATTTAATTTAGTGGGTTCAAAATTTAATATTTGTACATATTAGTAGATTTCTTAACATATACAGGGCCTGTACCAAAGCTACAGGATTCAGCTAAATCCATAACTTACCTTGTACATCCGCCCCTCGAAGTTCAGGAAAGCAATTTTGAAGAAAAGAAACAGGAACATCTTGGCTCTACTAAATGCTAACGGGTCAGATTTGTGATTTCCTGTGCTTTTTTTTCTAGAGCTACCAGTTTACATTACAATGGTGATTGGTAATATTAGTCCACTGAAATCTCTCCTTCCTGCATTCACAAGCTTTACTAGGACCGTCGGACATATACTGCAATATTCTCAATGTTATGTTCCAAGTTACTTCACAGTTAACAGAGAGAAAAGCAGACACAAGGAGCATGAAGAAAGACCAAAGAATTTTCTGGACTTCTGCCCTTGCTTGTCATTGACACTGAAGTCTACGATCTTTGATAGGCTCTAAAGACAGGATTATAAAAGGACAAGGTTTTCTAGGCCACAGGAATAACAAAACAACTGAATTTGGTTCTGCTAATTGTCACATCAAACTTTTAAAAAGTGGATGCATAAAAACATCAAGATGATGAAATTGACTGTATGGCACAACTTCAGAGATGGGAAATGACAGATTACTTGGTACTTTCACTATTCGTGCACTCACTAATGGATAACAGCTGGAACATCAGTTTGAGAAAGCAACGGTGCCGCAAGGAGCAAGCATGGTGGGGGTAGTGGAGTAGAGAGAATTGAAGCTGAAACAGGCTCATGGCAGGGAGACACTAGGGAGAAAAGGGCAAGGAAGGAGAGATAGAGGTGCTGCTAACTCTCTCAGAAGGCAGAAATTCGGTGGCAATGTGGCTGGGGAAAGGAGAGAGCGAGTATGAATAGACTGGGATGTTACATGATAATTGAGAGATTCTCAGAGGAGTAAGGGCTAATATGGGCTTGGACTTGGAGGGTGAAGGGCCACCGAAGGAGAAATGCAGGACTTCCCATGAGAGAATCAAGAGGAAAGAACAAGAAATTTATCGAAAATTAAGACTGTTGAGTTCTTTACATTTTCAAGTTTTGCTTCCTAGAAGTAACACAGTTCATATCTGACCTGCCAGAAAATGCAAATAAAATTACCTTAAGATGTATGATAAGCATAATAGAAATGCAAGGACTAAAAAGGAAAATCATACTTCAAGGACTAAATTGCATATTTAGAAGCTTTTAGGGATTTCCGGTACGATTCTCTCTTTTTTCTGCTTCATGGTTGCATCACCAGGAGAGCTCAAATGTTCCAAAATCTAGGAAAACTAATACAGAAAACAGCCTTTCTCTGTGACTAGAACATTGACAAATACAAGCATAATGAGTCGTACTCAGACTTCACTGTCAGTTATGAAGCACAGTTAGGAGGATTCTGCTTAAGAGATGACAACCATATCCCTAGCCAGTGTACTGACTTTGCACTAGTGTCAGGCTTCTTTGTTTTTAGTTTAATATAATGGTTATTTACTTTCTCCAAAAAGAAGAGATGAGAACCATAATACTACAAGCAACTCCTAGAGCATTTTTTGAAGAAAAAGAAAAAAAAACTGCAGCTATTTCACATACCAAGTTTACCAATTGCATATTCAACTTCGTCCAAAGAGAAACTCATTGCCAATAAAGATACTCTCTTGTCATCACAAACTCCAATACCGGAATCAGGCTCCTGCAACAGGAAAAGGTGGAGACAACCCAAGTGACATTTCCTCATTATCTTTCTTAATTCTTATATAATCTCAAAAAAATAGACTAAAAGCCTCGAAGAATATTATCCGCAGTTCTCATTGCAGGGCTTTTATTCATATACTAGACAACGGAGCCCGTGCCAGCACGGGCCCAATATAGATTTATAATTTTATTTCTATGCAATTAGAAGAATTTTTCAACATATTCTATGATGTTTCTTGAAAGTCACATGTGAAACGATAGAAATTTTGGGAGCAAAGGTTCAATAATTTATGTTATAGTGTATTTCCTTTATTTCAGTTCATGTGACCTTTTTATGGAGGAGTTAGGCTAAAAGCTACTTTTTGAACTGCCAATCAAACTTTAACCAACGTTTAAACTAATTGAACTTAAATTACTTTTAGAATTCTGAAACATCATTGAAACCCCTAGACTAAAAGGTGAAAATCTTTAAAACTTCACATATAAGCACAATTTGAAATACGGGGATAAAACAAAACATAGATAATAACATATGTGAAACTGAAAGCATAGCGCAACTTTCACTCTTCCTAATAGTATCACATATAAATTTTGTTCTTAAAAATTTATAGTCTTTGAGTTCCCTATTTCACCTCTAATATATTTTATAGACAAAATATACATTTCAAGGAATTCAGGTGAAAAATTGAATAACCAACTTTGAGAGAAATATAGTGAAAATACTTAAAGGAGTGTAAAGATTATTATTCAATTTAAAATTTAAATTAAAAATAAAAAAAATAAAAAAAACCTTAATATTGCATCTCACTTTTTGCTTGATGAATTTGATCAATTTTCATCTATTTTCATCTTTTTGCTTGATGAATTTGATCAATTTTCATATAAATGTAATCTGAGGATATTCGGCAATATCAATTCAATATAGTGATGCATAAGCAATACACATTTTCAAATGCATTAAACAGAAAGCGATTATATTGACTAAAGTATGAAGCTTGGAGAGCACAAGGATAAAGGAGTTGGTCAGTATCAGAAAAGCTATAAAATGTACCATCTCAAGAAACCATATTGAGCATTAAGCATACTAGCATCATAACAGTTCAACAACGAATATGTCATAAATTACTACAAACTACTATTCATTTCAACCAGTATGTAGTAACCAACATTTATTGGAAGCACATAACTCACATCACATAAAACCATATTACTTTACCTCTTTTATATGTACATCTCTGTCAAACTTGGCAGAACTGTTTGTGTCCTCTTCATCACAAAACAAGCTATCCAGAGAATCTGATGATTCTGCTCTAGGAGGATCCTATTAAACACAACAACCGCAATCAATTCTGGTGAGGCAAATCAAGTACTGAGTGGCACAATGTTCTGCATCCATGATCAACACAATTTGTGAAGCAAAAATAAATTTTCATTGAACGCATTAAATCTACTACCTTTTGTTTTTAATGTCAAACCTAACAAAACAAAAAACTTGAATAGAGGAAAACTGAAGAAACTCAAGAAAATCATCCAACTATATGAGACAGATGTTTTCCTATGAAACATGAAAAGAAATTGTACAGAGGGCCTCCGGAAGGACCCAAATGTGCCATTACTGGCAACAAAAAATATGGTACAAAGATGATATTAGCTACAAGTTCGATTATTCGTTATCAGACATATAAAATGGAATAATATCACAAAACAACTCAACACCCAAAGCAAAGAACCTGAAAAAGCATAGAAAATATAGAAATAGCAGGAGCAAGGCTAAGCTGGACTCCGGGTGGCGTTTTAAGAGAAATTGAAAAGTGAACTATTTATTTGCTTGGTGAACATGTGGGGTCATAGAAATACTTTTATCTTTTTTGTTTTTGAAGAACAAAAGCAGAGAACTGAGAAATATTGTATTGAGAAGACCAAAAGTGGACCCTTTGTAACCTTTTTTGTGTATATATGTCTTGACCTTTTAATAAAAGCTTTTCCGGGCAAACCAAAATGGAAAGATACACATTCGATTAGGGAGATAGACCAATACCCCAATTTATCTGTTTATGATCTAGAAAACAATTGCATTGTAGATAACCTAAGACTCAGAAAGTATTGTTGACATTTTGCCAAAGTACTGCTCACTTTATTAGTACAACAAGCAAACATCTGTAGAGAAGGACTTAATAGCTACCTAACTAGACGCTGAGGACCCAAGAAGTAGTAGTTTATTTGTCTAACTTCTTGATAGACTAAGTTATCTTTCATCCTTTTCTAAGGAAAAGAACACCAAAAAGAGAACTTATGATAAGAAGTTTAAATTTTCCAGAAGTTAAAAGGTCTTGAGGGTGCTAGACAGTTAAACAAAGAGGAGCAGCACTTTGCATCAATACATTATTTCAGGCAAGAAATGAGCAGCATCAAAGAAGAACCAGAAGTACGATACATTAGAAATAGTTACTTACAGAATTTGCAAAAAGAGTCTCCAGTAACAAGTCAATGTTGTCTTCACCTAGATTGAAAAGAAAATATCCCTTCTAAAATCATTCGACTGTAATAACAACTTCTAAAGAAAATCTATGAGTTGATATACTTTTTCTTTTTCATTTTTGAAAGGGGTACACTTGGTATTTTTTTCTCCAAATTTCAGTAGAAAATTATTTGCCAACACAATCTGGCAATAAAAATTAAAACAGAAGTTAGTTGCCCACTACATACCATTTTCCTCAATTGCTTTATCAACAAGTGATGCCTTAAAACCCATGGTCAGAAGAGATGATCTCACATTGCTGCCTGATGAGCTCGCAATATTGTCCTACAGATGCATTAGCATTGGAAAAATGAGATGATTACAGAGGTGATGAATATGAATGCTACCTGACGGTAAACCATATTATCAAGGAGTTGAAAACTCAACTAAATGCATTTTTCTTTCCTTACCCCAATAGGCATTGTATATGTGTATAGAGGTGGGAATTCACAATATGGATCTTCAACTTTAGGCATGATTCCACTCGCACCTTCGGGCTTCGAAGAATTTTCACTATCTGAATATTCTGGTAACTCATACTAGAGTAAAACAAAGAATGATTAAGAATGCAGCAACAGAATAGCACCATACACATTAAATTTTCATATGTATACCATTTTAATGTGAAATTGGAGGGGTCAAAGCTAGAGAATTGTCTCTTATGTGCCACAGCAACAGCATAAAACAGTGCTTTCCTTGAGCCTGTTGCAGTATGGAAAGGTAATATCGATTAATTGAAACACAAGGGTAAAAGAATGAGAAAACAATCCTGCAGCCAAAAATTACTGAGTCGTTCAAAGCAAATGTTGAGAATCATATAGTGAACCCCAACTTACTTAGGCTTGAGGCGTAGTCCTTGTTGTATACAAAGCAAACACCCAGATTCATAAAGCAAATTGGAAAAGCTCTGGTCAGTTTTTCTTTTTATATTTTACCAATTGGGAAACAGAGTTTGAAAGGTGATAACTCCCCACTGAAAACCGAGACTTTCACCTTGTACAGGTTAAGTAATAAAAACCCGAATACTACTACCAAAGAAAGTTTTAACTTGGTTTATTCTTCTTTTGGTGTAAACAGAACACGTGGGGGCTAGGAGATTTAGTAAGATCTCAACTTAGCACCTTTTTTTGGGTGTTAATTTTTCACTATCAATACAATTGTTACTTTCCTCAAGAAAAAATTGAACTTTAGTTAGTTTTGACTAAATCTTCACCGGAAAATCCTAAAGCTTTTCCATGTGGCAATAATACCAAAACATCAAGCCGATACACTCGTCTTTCACTATTTCAATACCGAAAACAACTTTCTTGGGCAAGTCAGCGTATATTCTTCATATCTCAATTACAAGTGATTAAATAAACTAATGATTCTAGTCCAAATCAATTCCAACCAAGTAACATTTCAACAAAAGACAGTTCAACAAGCAAGAGCTACTGGGAGCCGGTATAATTTCACTTAAAATAAACAGTAAATTAAGTACTAAATTCCCCCAAGTTCAATAACGAATTCAACTAATCCAGTAGGGAAAAAAAACGCCTAAATTTTCAACTACCTGCGGAGCTGTGTACGTCTAATAAACCATTTCAATTTTGAAATTTTACACAGGCGTCAACCAACAGCTCCAATTGATACATGTTTTTCATGTTGAAAATGCATGAAATTCGAGGAAATAAAGACGAAAACTGAGCATGCATTAACTTCACCGGCGGGGGATGGGGAAAGAGAGAAAGCGAAGCTGACCTTTAGCTGCAGCGAAACTAAACTGATCGGAGCTTTTCCACCGGAGGGTGAAATTCAGACTGAGAGCTTAATTCAGCTGGTGAAAACAAAACATTGGAGTTCGTGGACCTTTTTTCTTCGGTTACAGCATTTTTACTCATTTCCCCAGACGGGTCACGGACCGATTCGGTACCGCGAGACGAGATATCGGACGGCTGAGATTATCTTGGGACCAACGTGTACGGATAGATGTCTCCCCATGCTCTACAAAAATACAAAACCTAGTCCAAAATTACATATGATTTATTACATGTCTCGCACAAGTCGCAACTAATATTAATTGCATGAGATTTCTTTTTATCTCACGGGATATTAAATTTAAATTATATTTTTTTGGTTACATAAAAAAAAATCTCACGTAATTAGTGTTAATTATGCGAGATCGATTAATTTGAAAGTTAATTAATTTGCGGTATTTTTAGTAGTGGCTTTTTGTAGTCGCTATTAATTTTTAAGTCTATTATGTTAGTTGGATCAAAAGGTGTTCCACTGTTATTTGGTAGCTAGTTAGAGTTATGCGAGTATTAATAATATATAAATTGATAACTAGTTAGAATTATGCATGCAATCTTTAGTAATAAATGAATTAATTATGAGGAAATTCATATATTATTTTATACATGAATTAGTTATACAAGATTTAATTATTCATGTATAACTTATTTTATTTTCTATCCTGCATAAGATAATATATAGATTATTATTTTTTAACTAAATTTGGTCCAAAGACTTTTTATATATATGAATTACCCCGTAACTTTTAGTTATGCAGATTTCTAAATTGCAAATCAAACACTACATTAATTTTATATATAAATAACTTATCTTTTAACTAACTACCAAACGTGATATAACTTATGCGGAATTTAATACCTACATAACTCACCTTCAAACCAGACCACTAAAGATGCTCGGGATCATGTTTAAAGGACCAAAACTCTAAAAACACATTGTGAAAGCAAAATGATATCTATTTATCAGATTGATATAAACATCAAGGCATGTTCATTACAAAATCTGACTTGTTTAATTTCAGTCTCCAGATTGACTTCTAAATCTCAGATTTGGATTCTACTTCTCCCCTAATAGTTTCTTCCAAGATTTTCTTTCCTGCCAGATCTTCGAGTGTAAATCCTAAAGTATCAGCACAGCCCTTTTTCACTTCCTCTCCGCGAGCAGACAGGAAGTCTTCCACGCTACCAGGCTCACCAAACCACCCCAGTCGATCAGCAATAAGGTGTATGTTTTTACAACCGTCGCATCTAGCCACCACTACACCTTTCTCGTACGATTCACGACAAACTGTTTTCATGGTTCTGGTTTCACATACTTTGCAAGTGAAGATCATCATCAGATCATGTCTTGGGGAGATTTTCAGATTAGATTGCACAGTGTACTTGTATGTGGTCTCTTTCTTGATGCTAGAGACAACTGCAGCAGCAGAATCAGTATTAGCATCTGGATCACAGTTTTTGCTACTTTCCCCTACTTCAACAGCCTGCTTGGTGATTTCTGCAACTGTTTGAAAACATCTTCTTGAACGTATTTCGTTCATGCCAAAAGATGACCTTGCAGGAGAGGCACAACTCCATGGTAATCCTGGAAAGAAAAAAAAAAGAAACGCGGGTAAAATGGCCTTGAAGGAGAAACAGAACTCCATCTTAATCCTGGAAAAATTAAGAAACGCGGTAAAATCTCAGTCACAAGTTCTTGACAAAAGACAGGTGGAGATGCACAACACAGAGTAATTATAATATTTCAACAAAAAACATCAAGGACAAATTATACACAACTGAGGATAATACCAAAAAGTCATGAATTGAATCCACATGACATTTCAACAACAGCTAATACCAAAATCACCGCTTAATCATAGGTCACTCTCAACGTTTCTTTACAGATTAACAAACCATTATATGGATAGAGAAACTCCCCAAGTTTAACATTGAGTTGTCTTAATGTCTTTTCAAGTGCTTCATGTGTGTTATCCTCTCTTAAAGCAATACATGTGCCTTATTTTGACTAGAAAATCTGAGCCAACACAAGATCTTGTGACACCCCGACCTTTCATTTTGAGTATCTGCATCCGGTTCCATGATTTAAGAGTTCCCTCAAGTCCATATAGTATTTTGGGACTTGTCCGGATAGTTGGGATTCAAGGAGCTCAGGTGAGTTTCGGGCAAGATCTCACAGTTAACCATGTTGCAGATTTTATTTTTTTCTGGTGCAGCCGCATTTGCAAGAGGGACCTTGCAATTGTGGACTTATCCACTTGAGGGGCAGTGGCTGAGGTATAAAGTGGTTGTTTTTACGGGATTCTCGACATTCCAATACAATTTTGGGAGACCTAAGTTGTACGGAATGGAAAGAGAATCGACTATGGAATGTCATATAATATTGAGGAAATGATTCTAGACCTATTTCTAGTGATTATACATGAATCTAAGCTAGATTTAACATCTAAATCATGGATTTGAGTAGAAATTGGGAGATTTTTCCCTAGGTTTAAGGAAGGGTAAATTGGGATTTGAATATCGATTCGAGGTCGGAATTGAAATTTAATCATAGGTTTGAACTTGTGGGGTTATGGATAACCCGAACACGTACTTTATTTTCTGCTGAAATTAATCAAGCAAGAGAAAGAGAGATAGAGAGAGAGAGAGAGAAACCTCTAGCCCGACCTTCTGGACGACGGGACAAAAGAAGTGGGAAAGAAATTACAGAGCTAATGAAACAACCACTGCTCAAACTTCAGAGTCAAACTTTAAAAGCCAGATGATAAATTTGGTTTACTAAGAATTAGAAGATGGACAATCTAAACAAAATGAGTTAGGACTTTTGTGCAACACAAAAGGATTTAAGTCAGATGGGAATGAACAAACTAATGCTTCAGTATGTGTTAACTCCCATATATTCTCACCTAGATAAGAATGCTAGGTGAGCAGCAAGCACAGAGGGCCACAACAGGGAGCTTTTAGATTCTTCCCTAAAACGGCCAATACCCTAGAGTTCCAAAATGACACTAAGTCTCACTGCAGCCTTGAAAGAAAGCCATACAAGAATCTCACTCATGGTAGAAGAAAAACCCGGAATGGGGGAAGGGGCAGAATCGTATCTGGAAGCTCAATGCCTTTGAATTTAACCCTAGACATCTCAAATCCCCTTAACTCTACCAGATTGTCAGGTGCTAAATGCCTAAAGCAACACTCTCAAATAACTTCCATCAGAAAGCTGGTCTTCGGGTGAGTTTGTATGAAAGAAAGCATTTTTGTGGAAAACAATTCGCAACTAAACACCAAAAATACTTCAAAAACGAATTTCTTTGCTTATGTTTTCTTCTCCTATAGCTCATTTGAAATTGTTTCCAAAATTCAGATAGTATTGGACAGTGAGAAACATTTCTGCAAGAAATTATGTTCCTTCGTACCAAAACACCCTTGAAATTCAATTGCCAGATTCCTCCACTTTCCCACATCCGAAACCTTAAATACTTCTTAATAAGAGCTCAAACCATAAATTTCAGACATACCTCTATCCCTTTCAACAGAGATAGAAAGAGGGATATAAAAAAGAAAGATTTAAAATGAGAGCATAGCAGAAATCCTCCTAACTCACTTCCTTTACTTTCAAACAACTAAATACAGCAAAAATATTTGACCCTATTTGCCTCTATACCTCGCTAGCTTAGCCTATCATGTTATAACCAAAAATAGAAAGAAAAAAGATACATTTTTCTCTTGGTGTATACTGATTGCGAAGACATTGAAGTACAGAATGAGAAAGCTGTGTGCCGATTATTCCAGGTAGAGTCTTACCTCCACCCCACCCAAAAGAATAAATGCTAGAGTCCAAGAATTAGGGCTCTTTAGCACTCTGTGTAAAAGCTAGAGGAGATGCATACCTTCAAAGATGTAGGTTTGAGGCTGCTTAGAAGCGAGAAGACTCAGAATTCGCCTCTGAATTTGCCGAGCCGCCATGGAAATTTCTTCGATGGGTCACTAACAAAATAATTGCTTTGGCGGTTCGGGTTTCCTAATTTACAAGTCGCTGCAAGAGAAGTTAGTGGAAGAAGGGCAAAATGATCATGAAATATTGAAAATAGAATAAAAATGCATTATGTTTGATTTTTAGTTTATATTTTTTTTTTTATGAATTATTAGAAACTAGTAAAATTATGAAATTTTCAAACTTATAAATATAAAATTTTATAATATATTAAAGAAATCACAAATATAAACATCTTTATTAGCAGAGACAGACAAGTGAATTGAAAACAGCGAGGGCATAGTTGAAGAAAGATGAACAACGTTAGTCAAAGTGATATCCACGTAATATCATTTTGTTTGAAAATTTTACCGAACATTCATAGAATTGATGTAGAATATATAAATATAAATTAAATGGCATAGCTAGATAAAATTTATTCTGCGGTATGGTGATTTCGGCACACACCACATGCATTAGCTCCTCTATTCGAAGCCTCCTAAAAATGAAAATGGTGTTGCCCAGACTCAAAACTTGGACTGTGGGAACATGCAGTGGCGAAATTAGCTCGCGATAAAACTCAACCACCCGCTCAAATAAAGTGATATGTCGCTCATCACCAGACCTTGAGACTGCGCACAGCCCAAATTTGGGGCCGAACGGAGACGGTCAATTAAATCTCGAGAAATCCGTGGGCTAACACACACCGAAAATCATGAAAATCATAAATTCTCATTTATGCGAAAAATGGTGATGTCAATCAAATAAAGTGATAGGGCACTCGTCACTAGATCTTGTAGGCTGCGCACAACCAAAATTTGGGGCCGAACGGAGACGGTCAATCAAATCTCGAGAAATCCGTGGACTAACACACACAGAAAATCGCGATAAATCGTAAATTCTCATTTATGCAAAAATTGGTGATGCCGAACAAATAAAATGATAGGGCGCTCGTCACCAGGTCTTGTAGGCTGCGCACAGCCAAAATTTGGGGCCGAACAGAGATGACTGATCAAATTTCGAGAAATCCGTGGGCTAACACACCAAAAATCGTGAAAATCACAAATTCTCATTTATGTGAAAAATGGTGGTGCCGATCAAATAAAGTAATAGGGCGCTCGTCACTAGGCCTTGTAGGCTGTGCACAGCCAAAATTTGGGGCCGAACGGAGACGACCGATCAAATTTCGAGAAATCCGTGGGCTCACACATACCGAAAATCACGAAAATCGTAAATTCTCATTAATGCGAAAAATGGTGATGCCGATCAAATAAAGTGATAGGGCGCTCATCACCAGGCCTTGTAGGCTGCGCATAGCCAAAATTTGGGGTCGAACAGAGACGACTGATCAAATCTGGAGAAATCCGCGGGGTAATACACACCGAAAATCGCGAAAATCAAAAATTCTCATTTATGCGAAAAATGATGATGCCAACCAAATAAAGTGATAGGGCGCTCGTCATCAGGCCTTGTAGGTTGCGCACAGCTGAAATTTGGGGCCGAACGGAGACGACCGATCAAATTTTAAAAAATTCGTGGGCTAACATACACCGAAAATCATGAAAATAATAAATTCTCATTTATGCGAAAAATAGTGATGCCGATCAATCGAAATGATAGAGCGCTCGTCACCAGGACTTGTAGGCTGTGCAATGCAAAAATTTGGGGCCAAACGGAGACGGTCAATCAAATCTCGAGAAATCCGTGGGCTAACATACACCGAAAATTGCGAAAATCGTAAATTCTCACTTATGCAAAAAATAGTGATACCGATCAAACGAAATGATAGGGCGCTCGTCACCGGGCCTTGTAGGCCACCCACAGTAAAAATTTGGGGCCAAACGGAGATGGTCAATCAAATCTCGAGAAATCTGTGGGCTAACATACACCGAAAATAGCGAAAATCGTAAATTCTCATTTATGAGAAAAATAGTTATGCCGATCAAATAAAGTTATAAGGCGCCCGTCAACAGGCCTTGTAGGCTGCGCAAAGCAAAAATTTGGGGCCAAACGGAGATGGTCGATCAAATCTCCAGAAATATGTGGGCTAACATACACCGAAAATCGCAAAAATAAAAAATTCTCATTTATGAGAAAAATAGTGATGCCGATCAAACGAAACGATAGGGCGCTCGTCACCAGGCCTTGTAGGTTGCGCATAACCAAAATTTGGGGCCAAACGGAGGCGGTCAATCAAATCTCAAGAAATCTGTGGGCTAACACACACCGAAAATCGCGAAAACCATAAATTCTCATTTATTCAAAAAATAGTTATGCCGATCAAATAAAGTGATAAGGTGCCCGTCACCGGGCCTTGTAGGCTGCCTACAGCAAAAATTTGGGGCAAAACGGAGACGGTTAATCAAATCTCGAGAAATCCGTAGGCTAACATACACCGAAAATCGCGAAAATTGAAAATTCTCATTTATGCGAAAAATAGTGATGCCGATCAATCGAAATGATAGAGCGCTCGTCACCAGGACTTGTAGGTTGTGCACAACAAAAATTTGGGGCCAAACGGAGACGATCAATCAAATCTCGAAAAATCCGTGGGCTAACATATACCGAAAATTGCGAAAATCGTAAATTCTCACTTATGCGAAAAATAGTGATGCCGATCAAACAAAATGATAGGGCGCTCGTCACCAGGCCTTGTAGGCTGCGCACAACCAAAATTTGAGGCCAAACGGAGGTAGTCAATCAAATCTCGAGAAATCTGTGGGCTAACATACACCAAAAATCGCGAAAATCGTAAATTCTCATTTATTCAAGAAATAGTTATGCCGATCAAATAAAGTGATAGGGCGCCCGTCACCAGGCCTCGTAGGCCACCCACAGCAAAAATTTGGGCTCAAACAGAGACGGTCAATCAAATCTCGAGATATCCGTGGGCTAACATACACCGAAAATCGCGAAAATCGTAAATTCTCATTTATGTGAAAAATAGTGATGCCGATCAAACGAAATGATAAGGCGCTCGTTACCAGGCCTTGTAGGCCACCCACAGCAAAAATTTGGGCTCAAACAGAAACGGTCAATCAAATCTCGAGAAATATGTGGGCTAACATACACCGAAACTCGCGAAAATCGTAAATTCTCATTTATGAGAAAAATAGTTATGCCGATCAAATAAAGTGATAGGGCGCCCGTCACCAGGCCTTGTAGGCTGCGCACAGCCAAAATTTGTGGCCAAACGGAGACGGTCGATCAAATCTCCAGAAATCAGTGGGCTACATACACCGAAACTCGCGAAAATCGTAAATTCTTATTTATGCGAAAAATAGTGATGCTGATCAAACAAAATGATAGGGCGCGCGTCACCAGGTCTTGTAGGCTGCGCACAGCCAAAATTTAGGGCAAAACTGAGGCGGTCAATCAAATCTCGAGAAATCCGTGGTCTAACATACACTAAAAATCGCGAAATTCAAAAATTCTCATTTATGAGAAAAATAGTTATGCCGATCAAATAAAGTGATAGGGCGCCCGTCACCAAGCCTTGTAGGCTGCGTACAACAAAAATTTGGGGTCAAACGGAGATGGTCGATCAAATCTCCAAAAACTCGCGAAAATCGTAAATTCTCATCTGTGCGAAAAATAGTGATGCCGATCAAACAAAATGATAGGGCGCGCGTCACCAGGCCTTGTAGGCTGCGCACAGCCAAAATTTAGGGCAAAACTAAGGCGGTCAATCAAATCTCGAGAAATCCGTGGGCTAACATACACTAAAAATCGCGAAATTCAAAAATTCTCATTTATGCGAAAAATAGTGATGCCGATCAAATAAAGTGATAGGACGCCCGTCACCAGGCCTTGTAGGCTGCGCACAACAAAAATTTGGGGCCAAACGGAGACGATCGATCAAATCTCCAGAAATCTGTGGGCTAACATACACCGAAAATCGCGAAAATCGTAAA
>JACEIK010000128.1:138694-155185 GCA_018107945.1 Datura stramonium | reverse complement strand
TTTGTATATTATTTTTATTATTTCATAAGATAGTAAAGTAAATATTTGTATTTTTAGATAAAATTCTATTCAAAAAACAAAAACATGAACCAGGAGTAAATAATTTTAAAACCAAAAAAAATGAAATAAATGGCAGCACCAACATTTGCATAGTTTAGCCATTGACTTTTGTTATGTATTTATTTTCTATTCTTTTTCCCTTTTAATATTTTTTTTTTATGCATTCTGATCTTGGAGAGTGTCACGTGTTAAAGGACTCGATGATGCCTCTATATATTCTGGCATTTTCTCTCCATCTATCTTTTAAATTTTTGGAAGTCAAAGTTATTCGATATTCATAATGGTAAAAGATAGAAGATACTCACACTATCGCGCTTTTGAGAAATTAAAATATGATTTCCATGGCTAATTCAGGTTCCAACAAGTTAGCTAACATTGATCACATACTTGAAAAGTTACAAACCAAGGTTGCATTACAAGATATGATCATCTGGAGAGAAGTTCATATCAATAAGTTTGACAGTGATGAAAAAATAAAAGGGGCAGCCCAGTGCACTAAAGCTCCCGCTATGTGTGGGGTCCGGAGAAGGCCGGACCACAAAGATTTATTGTACGCAGTCTTACCTTGCATTTCTGCAAAAAGCTGTTTCCACGGTTTGAACCCGTGACCCCTAGTTACATGGCGACAACTTTACCTGTTACTCCAAGGCTATACTAAAACTATACAAAGACAAATGGAAAACTGCAGGGAGGCTGGGGCAAAAGAAAGAACAGCTAAAAAGAACAATGTTGATGAAAAAAATGTAACAACTTATCCAGATTTTACCTAAATGGAAGCTAAGAAAGATGAATTTAGCAAGAAAATTATGTGCTCAAACCATGGATGTAGGCAATTAGCAGTCCATATAGGTTGAAACATAAAACAATTTACTTATCTTCCACAACATATTCGCGCTCAGATCTGCGACGTCTACAACTACAATCCCAGTAGCCAGTCCTATTCAAGTTCTACTATAAACTTGTAAAAAGAACAAACTCCCTATTTGCAGTTAGAGCTTCTCATGAATTTTATGATGAATTAGAGAAAATAAATATACAGAATTGGAGCTCTCCAATTATATCGTGGCATATAATATAAATTCAGAAGAAAAAAACAAGTCAGGGCATTCCTATATTCTCTTCTTTAAACATTAGGATGTACCTACTTTAGATGGAGCCATACTTCAGCAGCTCCCACCTGAAGGGTCTGAACGAATAAAGAACCTCCGGCGAACTCTTGAATAGCAAAGCTACACAAACACATATAGCAGCAATTGCAACCATTGAAAGCATTGCTGGTTTGTATATTGCAAGTGATGTTCCTGAGTTTCTTCCATAAGACAATTTCTGCTTGCACTGTCTGCATTGTCTGTGAATTGGTGTCCCTAGGGGCTTCTCAGTTTGCAAGCTAGTTACTTTTACCGACCCATGAGCATCTGATAGTTTCTGCTTGAGATTGCTATCCAACAACGAACCAGGGATATCGAGAACAACATGCCCGTCACCTGGTTTCTGCTTGATTTTTTTCTGGACCATATGGACGTACGAGTAATGGCCTCGCAGGCATGCATAATCACTAGGTGTCAGTCCGGTACTGTCACAGGCACTTTTCCAAGCTTCAACTCCCACCTGAAGAAAACAATCATCAGCTCCTTGAAACACCTGCCTAACTCATTTCTTTCCCAACAATGGAAATGTTAAAGAAATAGATCTTGGGTTTAACTCAACCCCAAAAGCTAGCTCATAGAGTGAAGATTGTCCAAATTCATATAAGGAGACCAAGTCTCCCATGCCGACCTGATGTGGAATACTCAACACTCCCCTCACGCCCAATTTAATATGGGGGCCATCATCGGTAAATCATGAATTGGAATGGGCCTGGCTTTGATACCATATTAAAGAAATGAATCTTGGGCTTAACTCAACCTCAAAAGCTAGCTTATAGGATGACGATTGTTCAAGTCCATATAAGGAGACCAAATCTCCCATTCCTACCCGACGCGGGACACTCAACAGGAACCAGAAAATAAAACGAGGAAAGGTCTAGAACACAACCATCCTTGTGTACATGTATATAGCAGAGTGACTCTAATGCAGTAATTAAACACTCATGATCATAACCTTGAAGCAAGTTACAGAGACAAATTTACTTCAGAAAGCTAAAGCCTAAGAAAGAAGTAGGTTGCAGAAGAATACTCTAAACTGCAAGGTGAAGTCATAATTTAGAAAGAAAATACAGCTTAAGTCCCTTATTCAGGAAAGCAAGGATGTGTATTTATGTACTAATAGGGGTTCATTTGGTTTACATGCTAGTTATGCGGGAATTATAATGTAGGAGTTGTTTGCACGACATAATAATAAATGGATTATTACATGGTGAATAATAATGTAGGGATTGTCATATGATGAGTAATAATATATAGAATGCTTTGTAAGGATAATCTACTTAAAAGGCATCTTTGTTATCTTTGAACAGGTAAGTAGTGATTTCATTGATAAAGAAAAAATAGTCTAGCACTAAGTCAGAGCTAGCACAATTTACAGAGTTAGGAGTCCTCCACAATTTAAGGGCATTTTCGTTTTCAAATATTTTTATATCCATATTGTGAACAATTGCATTGTTACTCCACATTCTATCTCGTATAAAACAATACATATACAATTGTATTACTTAATGCATATTATTTAATACCATCAACTAAACGTTGTGTTAGTTATTTAATAAGTTTTTTACACAGAAACCATATGTCGCGTTAGTTAAGAGGGAATTACTCTTCCTATTCCCTCATGGCTCCAACCAATTGATGTACTTATATATTTATTAGTTTTCGTAATACCTCCAACCAAATGACCCCTAACAGCATGAGGAGTGTTTTTGCTCCTCAATTGTTAAGGCAATGATGACAAACCCAATTAGGTCACATTGAGAAGTGAATTTCGGGGAGGTATCTTGGTTCAGGTGGTGAAGTCCCAACACAGTAACCAAAGTAACTATGTTCAGGGAGGCGCCGCAAATACTTAAGTAAACTACTGAGGTTTCTAGAGCCACCCTGGATTAGAGTGCCAATATATCAACCCTGATAACAAAGAAAAGAGTGAAGGCTAGTGCTGATCTTATCATGCTTCACAGTCCCCCACCACCACCACCACCACACCTCCTCCTTTCTGTGGATTGAGAGGACTGTATATTTTCAATGCAAAAGACCAAAATGCACAAAAGGAAAAAAGAAAAATATACCTCTCCTGGATCATCAATTAATGCATCCAAAATATTCTCAAAGCCAGCAAGACTAGCAACAACATGAAGTGGAGTCAAACCCCCAGGACCCACTGCATCAGGTCTAAATAAATAGCCATGATCATCTTGTTGCTTTTGTAATCCTGATTTGTCAAAAGCTTCATGATGACGGTATTTCAAGAGGACATCTACCATGGATCTGCACTTTCTCCTCACGGCTCGATGAAGGATGCCAACCTCCCGCAGTGGAATGTCTAGTGATGACTGTTGTCCTACATCTATGATGCCATTGAAGAAAACATCCAACAGTTTCTTTACTACAGCACACCAGTCATGGTCAATGGAGAAATCTATAAGCCGCTTGAATCTCTGAAAAGGGAAGAGATTCAAGTTGGCAACAGAACCCCCTCTAAATTTTAAATGGCTTCTATGAAGCAGCCAACCCAGTTCATGTAAAAAGTTGAGAGCTTTGTCCCTGGCTTGAAATTCTTCAGTTTCTCGCAGAAAACCATCGGTCATTTTAGCAACCTCAATAATACTCTCCAATGTACGAATCTCAGAACAAACGTCTTTCTCTGCAACTATAAATGGGAAGAAGTTGCTGCTAAGACCATGGTCCTCAACCTAGTCAAAAGATAACAAACCTACATTTCAGAAATAGAATAAAGTGTATCCAATATAATCAATTTTACGCAGAAAAAGGAGATTGAGATATAAGGATTTACTACCTACTTTATCAGGTAACCACAAACCTGAAGTATGAACCAGAATCTGAGATCTAATGAAAAGCAACACATGGCTGGTAACAGGGGGTCCAACCAAAAATGAGAGTACAGTAGTTTGCATGTTCCAATGAGTTAAAAAACAAATAGATTTCCGTTTCTTTTTTCCTGATAGGCAAATACATTTATATTTTATCAATCCAACCTAGGTTTACTGTGCACATAGAGACCAAAAGCTGATCCTTTTCATCGAGTCTTCAGTGAATTTACTTATAACATAAAACTGAGAGTCATCAGCAAGCCAACAAGCATCAAATTCCATTCACAATAAACTGAACAAGATTGCTCTGGGATAGGGAAAAAATAAGCATGAAGGAAAAAAAATTCACCTCAATGAACCCTCTTCCAGTAACATTTGGCACAATACAAGGAAAGCTAAGGGACTGGATCTCTTCCTGGTCCATACAAGAATCAGCTCCTACCATCATATCAGTACAATTGCCCTGAACGAGATATTTCCCTTCCAGGGCACATAGTAACCTAAAAGGTGGAGATAAACCAAGAATCAATTAACTAGCTCAAGATACTCCAACCAGCTAAGCAGAGACCAATAGAAAAAGGAAAAGGAAAACGTCTTTAGCATCAAACAAATATCAAAGGTACCTTGTAGTGGGACGAGATAGGTTAAAGCCTTTCACCAAAAATTGAACTCTTTCAGAGGCACAAACTGCAATAGGTTTGACGATTGATATCCCACAGCTACTATGGCTTCTAACTGGCAAGGGAGTGTCCAGAACAACCTGTCCTGTAGTACAGAAACAAAGACTTGATGTTATCAGAGGCATATCTGTAGATAAAAAGACATGAAAGGACAGAACATGGATCAAGAAAGTATACAATGACGGATGCAAATATACCATTAAACAAAAATGCCACTCGATCGTTCACCCTTGTATAAACCCATCCACTTTGCCAAAATGAACCAGCGGATGCATTAAGAAGTTTCCTCAAACTAGAATTGAGATCACAATAAAGCTGCAAAGGGAAAAGAATTAGGTGCAACACTTGTTAGACTAAAACATTAACAAAAGGACATGGAAAAGGAAAGAGAAGATGTGTGGCCTGAGTGGATTTAATTTGCTAGTTTCATTTCATTAAAAGGTACTACCACTAGCTTATAGGTAGCACTATTTAAAGGGATAACTAAAGTGATACCCTCATTTCAAGTATCATGAAAGTTAATCTCACACTCATTTTTAGCTTCATTTTAACCAAAAATGTTATCCATTCTGGCCAACATGTCTCTTTCCTTTTCTTTTTAAACAACAAATCCAACTAGAACTTTTGTTGCTCCATTCTTCCTTTCAGAAAATGAAGTGATACATTTCTGGGAATAAAAAAGTTACCTCCTCCCATATGGATTTATCCATCCGAAGATATATTGTTAGTATAATACAACCAGGTCTAATGTAGCTTTCAATATCTGTAGGACTGTGGGATAGCCAATCAAGAATCTGCAAATTGTCCAGGAATACAGAAGGTTGGATTTCAAATTGAAATGAAAGAAATATGAGAGCACTGAATCGAAGCATATTATAGCAAGAGTACCAAAATACCTGCTTCCGCAAGGCTGTAGGAAATTCACCAGGATCTTTCCCAAAGAGTTTAAAGACAATACGATCTGTTCGACTCTGAAAATTAGTCACAGTCTTGTAGTTAAGAGACAAATCATCTTTATATATTGATGCATCAAGTGTTAAAAATCAAACTCACTGAACATTTCTTCTCTGTATCTGACTAGCACTACAGGCACAAACAGCCTAGAGTAACCTAATGGTAAAAACAAATTGATTCAAACTCNGTAGCCAGTCAAAAGATACGAGTGGATTTGGTACACAATATGATGGTGCGGCTTCAATGCACTATCATAACTTTGATCGGAATGTGCACAATCGTGAGATCTTTGTTTTATCAAAATACAACCGAACCAAATTTTTCTTAAAGAGAATGAATTTTACTGCAAATTACATAACTCGCAGCCAGCAGTTCATGTGACCAAGAAAGGGGGCAGTTGCATATCTCACAGGTAAATTCAGTGGCCTGTGTGACAGAAAATGGCTGGCTGATAGAGTTCGGAAGAGCATACTTATGGAACATCATAGTGGTGTGCAAATACAGATTAACGTTTGCTCTGCATTGGAGGATCTTACATAATGTGTCTATACAGCAGGGCAGATTGGATATGTTTACATCACAATCTTACCATATTTCATGGAAGTACTGAATCCTAGCAAGGATTATAGACAGCCAATTTTTGAAGGCCTAGCAAGGCTAGGAAGTGCAAGTGAAGATTGCTGAATTCCCGTGTTTGTAGTTCGAAAGGAAGAGGATGCCAGGAAATTTATTCGAACCCAATTCTTCCTAAATTTTCTATTCCAATCAACGGCCAAGTATTATTAGGCTACTTTGCTTGCTGGAACTTAATGCATAGATGAGACCAACCATAACAGAAGCCTGCTAGAGTTATGGTTTTCAATTTGAAGATATTTCATCAAAACCTATCTTCTTTATGTCTCGGGCTTCCCTTGAAAGCAAATTGGAGGTTAGACGATACACTCGTCATATTTTATTAATTCCCTGCATAATTAGAAGGGATTTTTTCTTTTTTGCTTTTTGGATGTAGAATGCCGCAGCATCTTACTGCTGGTTCATCAATAAAACTAACCTTTCTGTCAAAACAAAGGAAAAGAATCTAACACTAACACTTATCATTCTATAACACGTTGTCCACCTTTTGTACAAATATATGATGGAAGTGTAGCGCTCCAGAAAATTTTGAATGAATTTAAGCTCAAATCGTGCTTAAATTGCGTGTTACATAAATGGTTCAACATATTGAAATGATGACTATAAGATTGGTAGATTATCTGTACGAATTCTAAAGCAATTCGGAGTCCAATGGAAGCCTAAGGAACAAGAAAAATAGGAAAACCATGCAAAGGGCCAAAGATTCAAACAGGGTATTAGAACTTATGGATTCAATGTCTAGAAACTACAGGTACTGGTGTAGTAATGCAGTCTAGTGGTCATTATGGAATGGTGGCTACTTTATATTGCTAGCAAACCCCAACATCGAAACCATACGACATTATGGCGAGACGGCTTAGCTGGCCTGGCAGGGATTGAACATCATGATGTACATATGGTGGTTGTTCAGTTCATGTAAGTGTTTAGGTGCTCCCAGCTACAGTTATAGTATGTGTTATGTTATGTTATGTTATGGAAAAGGCTAACATTATGTGGTTAGTTTCCAATGTATGATTTTAGTCTTCTAATGCTTTATCATTTAGAAATGTCTTTCTATGATTTGAATTGCATATCTACCACCTGTTGCTTTCTTTTAAAAAAATTATAATGGTTAGCTTGTTGCTTTCTTTAAAATATTTTTGCATTCTATGTGTGAGGGAGTCTATGATACACACCAAGTACAATCAAGTTTTTACTCACGCTCCTTCATGATTGCACGTGTTGACTCACCGGACGACATTGGTGTGAGCTAGGCTATCTTCCTCACTTCTCAGCTGTTTTGGGGTGAGGCCCGCTTCATGATAGTGGTGGCTAGTATCTTATCATCTTTCTTTGGTGGTGGTTTGGGTAGGTGGGGGGTGGGGGTTCCGTAGCATTCTTTCATTCATGATGTCATATAGGCTCCGTAGACGTAGTGGGTTCAATTTATGTTTTGTTTCTTTTATTTACGTCTCAGATCATATGTATGAATGACTATTTTTGAATTTATGGTGTTCAAATTGTTATGATTTCTGCCCATGCATAGAATGTGTTAAGTTTGTCATGATAAGTCGGTTGATGGTAAGTTTAAGGTATCAGGTGTCGTTACATTCCTTCAATTTTGGGGTGTGACAGGAAGTAAGAAGATCCTTTATTTTTCTTTTCCCTTTTTCTTTTAAAGGTAAAGTGCAGTGATACCCCTCAAGTCTGGACCATATTAGCATGTCCTCCTTGGACTAAATTTTTTGTAGCATTGTGATACTCAGAAGTTTCAGACATAGAACCATGCGCCCTTCTGTTACCATCTCAATCCTAAAAACTTACTCTTAGAACAATAAGATAACAATTGATTCCTCCTACCGAAAAAAAACATGCAAAAGACAAAAAACAACAATGTGGATGTTGCAGCTGCAAAGATGTTTCATAAAGAAAGGAGAGAAATAAAACAGGAGAAAATTCTGAGAACTACTCCCAGAACAAATAGATGCTGAAGATTAGCAGTCCAAATAAACATGCCTGTTAGCTAAACAAACTGCATATAAGTACAATGGTAAACACCAATAGAAAACAAAAAACACATACCTGAGCCTCTTCACTTGAACTAGATGGTGAAAGGGATGAGGTGGATCCTGAGTTCCAACTTGTCCTTGTGGAGCTAGACTTGTGAGGGTCATGACTTATCCATAGAGGACAGCCAGAAGATGCAGCTCCTGGCTTTGCAAAGCCACCAGAATTCTGCAACTTTTGAATGCCACCTTGAGAATCATCATAGATGTTATTCAAATCAATATTCAGCTTCAATGGTGCAGGTGTAGCGGCTGAGGCATTCGCATTGATAGGTAAGCTCTCCTTTCTACAACACAGAGAATCAGGCTGCGAAGCACAAGGATTTTGTGAAATCCCACATTCAGCATCTCTCGTACCCATTCTCTTCTCTGTCACTTCTGATGCAGGTATAGTCAAACAATTCCCCTTAGGCCTAAGAGACTCCTGCAAATCAATCCAATCAGAAGCTGAAGGGTGAAAGGGTTCAATATCAATGTTTGGATCTAGTGCAAACCTCTTTTCGAGCTTCCATAGATGTCCCAGTATTCGGCAGATCTGAAGGTGCAGGCAACACGCCTGATGCATTCCTCTCACTAGTTGCACCAGCCAGACTAGCTAAGTTTCTCAGTAGATGTGTCAACAGATCCTGGTCTTTAGTTTGATCTGAGCTATTGACTGCATTTCACAATGAGAGGAAGCCAGAAGTAACTCCTCCAATTCATATAAACCAAAATCTCTAAATAAGTATCTGTGTGCCTATACATTATCATTGATTCTTGTGGAACCCAAAAGCTTGTTGGAGAATAAACATGCCAAAACAGCTGTACTAGTCCACATGTATTGACGGCAAAAGTTCTAGTAGACGCATCAATAGATAATTTCCACCAAGATTTATTTTAATGGCCATCAATTATTCAGTTGTTAATCCCTGACTCAATGCCTTATGCCATGCGTAGCCTTTAGATAAAACGGAACATCTAAACTAGGTAGTAAGAACCTGTGCTGATGTTTCAGCCATTCAAACTTAGTATAATTTATGCAAACAACTCTCCTGCCACCAAAAGCAATACCCAATATCAGTTAGATTTAACAACTGCCATTCACAGAGGAACTGATGTTTACGGAATAGACATCATTGTCTTCATCAAGTCGATATTATACCAGGCAAAGAATAACTATACATTCTTTTCTTTCTCAGCCTCTTGCACCACATATAGAATAGCACTCTAGCTAATCATCATACAGTGAAGGAACTTACAAGCACACCTTATTATGTAAATGCTATTACCTAATTAATTTGCTGAACACCTTATGTCATATGAAACAAAGATATTGTGCAGGAAACCATGGAATTCATATAATAACTTACACTGTACATTGGCCAGTATCCTCAGCAGACTAATTAATAAGTAGTTACTACCCCCCTCATCATTCGTGGAGGCTCCGTTAGCTACAGTTTCCGGATGTGTTTTTCTTCTTCGTCTGTTATGACCAGCTAAACGCCTACGACAGCTCCGCTTCCCCTCATCAAACTCTTCTAGAACATGAAACCTGCCCAAAGTAATCATAACAACCAAACCATAATCATTTTCCACGAACACGTAATTTGCCGCCTCTCTAAAGCTTAACCTTTTAGATGAGATGGCCACAAAATTCAACAAGATATATTATGGCACGTTACATCAGAACATACACGGTGACTAAGTTATGAACAATACATGAAAATGCAAAAATGTCTACTAGAAAACTAACCTACTGCACTGCTGACAGAAACGTTGCATAACATTACCCACCAAAGCTTTTGCTGCTTTAGAATGCACATCACACACTTTATGTCGTCGATGATAATCTTTAGCACTGCTCAAATCGGCTTGACAATCCTGCACTTGACAAACTGCACGATTCGATGAAACCCCACAAATTTTCGTCTTCTTACCACTCTTCCCTTCCCATTTTTCCACTTCCCCTTCCATCACAGGATACAACTGTTGCCCAAGCTTCAAATTAAGTGATGCAGCTTCACCATTTTGCTCATCATCTTCAATCACAATCCCCCGCCTCCTTTTCTCCAATTCCTTCCTCCCTTTATCATTTCCTAATGTCAATTCATATGAACCAGATGAAAAACCATGGGAGATTCCAGTAGTTTCTGGAATCTCTGATCCTATAGGAAACAACTGTTTGCTCCTACAATCTGATGGCAGAGGATTCAGTGGTGTAGCAGTTAATTGATCACCGTCCCACTCCCAATGATTTATATCCCACTCCCTCCTCTTTTTACCACCAACCTCCAAATTTGACACAACTGGACCGTGAAAATCGCGAGCCTCCATTGACAGAAAGCTCTCTCTCTCTCTCTCTCTCTCTCTCTCTCTCTCTCTCTCAGAATTAAGGTGAAAAAAATTACCCCAAAAAGCTGTAAAATGAATTAACACCCAAAAGCAGAGACACCCAGAACAAAATTATTCTGAAAACAACCTGAGACGAAATCCCCACTCAGAAATAGTGAAATCAAGCTACCTTTTTTAGCTTAAATTAGCAGCAATTAACTTTTTTTCAAGAAACAACCCAAAAGAACTACTACCCCCACGCCAAAAACACCCTTTTAGTTCAACTACATTTCTTCCGATCAGAAATTTTCTGGAAAAAAAAAACTGAAATCTTGAAGTAAAAAAAACAACTGTTGATGAATTCAAGCATACACCAAAAAAAAAAGTTTAAAATGTGAGATTATTAGAAGGCAGCTAGGAGGAAAGGTAGGAGAGAATATAGAGGAATTATCAAACAGAAAAATTAAAGAAAAATATACTAGTAGGAGATGATGGCTTTGTTTGTTTTGTCCCCTTTGTTTAAAATGGGTATTGTACTGTGAGCACAAATGAAGCATGTGAATAATAACAATAAAAATTTTGAACTAGTCATTCATGTACTTATACTCTTCACGCTTCGGCGTTCATAGTTCGGTTTGGATCAATTTTTTATTAAAAAATAATAATTTAAAGTATAATAATGATTTTTTTATGCAATGAGTTATCAATTCTGAAATTCGGTGGAATTTGTGTAATTTTTGGGGATTCATTAGAATTTGACTAGAAATTCTAGTGATTATAGTGACACAATAAGTTTTTTATGTTAATTTGAAATTTTGATGATTCGTTAATGATTTTTCTATATAATATTGATCGAGAAATTTATCCTCACGAAAAAAATATTTATCGCGGACAAAGCTTAAAAAATGACATTGATCATTCTTTTTTAATTATCAATTTTATTTTTTGAATTATTCTTATAATATAATTTGTTATAACATTTATTTAATTTATTTAACCAATTTCACTTTTACGTTGTCGATTTAATTTTACTTACTATAGCGTGTTATTTACTTGGGAGTAGGACCAATGACCAAGCATAATTTTTTAATTTATTGTCACTATGCTAGAAAATTTTCTTTTATAAAGCAATTTTTTATTTTTATTATTATTATTATTATGAAGAGGTAGAATTCGAAATGAGAATATTTGAGATAAGGTGAAAGTAGCTTCACTGGGAGACGAGATGCGGAAAGTGAAACTGAGATGGTTCGGGCATGTAAAAAGGGAGATGTATGGATACTGAGTTGTGAGAGGTTGACTATGGATAGTTTCAAGAGAAGTAGAAGTAGACCGAAGAATCATTGGGGAGAGGTGATAAGACAGGACATGGTGTAATTTCAGCTTAATTATCGATGACATGACCTTAGTTAGAAGGTTGTGGAGGACACAGATTAGGGTAGAAGGTTAGTAGGTATCAATGCATTGTCTTGTTATCCATCTATGCTAGTAGTTGTAATATCGCTTCTGTAGTTGCTTGTCTTTTGATTTTTGTTGTTATCTGTTGTTTCTTGTACTTCGACTATCATACTATTTTATTATAGTTACTACCATGTTATTATCTTTTGTTTTGTTATTATCTGTTATTTCTTGTACTTCTGTTACTTTTTTTATGGACTACTTTGAACTATTTTTTCTTAAACTTAAGGACTATCAGAAATAGATTTTTTTACTTCTTAGGTACAAGTAAAGTGTATACACTCTACTCTCCCCAAATTTCATTTTATGAGATTATACTACTTATTTTATTTGAACAATATAATTTTTTAACGAAAAATAATTGAACACCTTCATGTAACTTACTTTGTCATGCTAAGTCAAAAAAAGATATTGCATTGTTCATGCACAATGTGTTTAAAATAAGTACCAACATTATTTATTAAATGTAAATTGGAAACCACCATGAGGTGCCGTTGCAGCGAAAAAATTAAAAAAATCTTTTCATTTTTAATTAGAAGTTTCAGATAAAAATAATATTGGGAGTATTATTCTCATAAACAAATTCTATAATACACAAATCTGAATTTATTAATTGAATTCAAATACAAAAATTGAACACCGAATAAAAAATTTAAAAAAAAAACAAGAAGAAGAAGAAGAAGACGACAAATTGGTAGTACAAGATAACGCCATTTTTGTTTAAAGAGAATCCCCCAAGCCAACGCTTTAACTCGTATTTGATATTTATTTTGAAGTTTAACTAATTTAAATTTCATACTAAGAGGTTTTACATTGAAAGTAAAATACTATTGATCAAAAATAATATTACTACGACAAGAAATTAAAATCTCTAATCAAAAATGAAAAACACCATTCATCCGCTTATTTTAACTTTTAGTGGTTGCTTCAATCGTCCTTTCTCTAACATATTGGGGTGTGTTTGGACTTTTAACAAACTTTCCACAACTTTTTTGAAAAGTGTTTGTCGGAAATACCCTTTTTACAAAAGTTTTAAGAACGGAACCAATTTCCTAACAAACATTACTCTTCAAAGTTACTTCCATCTTTCACTTTTACTCGTTTATTTTGAATTTTACGCGTTTAAAAAAAAAAATAAAGACTAATATAAGTATTTGATATAATTTATATTTATTAATTTAATGTAAATTTAAGATACAGTAAAGTTTTTTCAATATTTTTTAAATTGTTTTTAACTGGAGATATGAAAACGAGCTAATTTAGAAGGTAATTAAGAAACATGAAGCCATGAATTAACAAACAGAAAATTAAATCTAACAATAATATTTGCCAATTTTATATTTTGTGGAACTTAGTTTCATTTTATGTGCAATATAGGGATACTGCTTCTTTGTAACATAATTTAGTTTTATGATAGTTTGATAAAGTAATTGTCATGCGATCGGAATATCACTGGTTTGAACTGTGGGAATAGCCTCTTTTAGAAATAAGGGTATGACTACATACAATAGACCCTTGTGATAAGATCCTTTCCCGATTTCCGCGCAAAGTCAGAGCTTAATACACCGGAAGTTTTATGATATTCCTATAACTGGTAAAGTTATTGGCATGTAATAATTAGAAGGTCACCGGTTCAAGCTGTGAAAACAGTCTGGTCGTTCCTTGGACCCTATATATAGTGATAGCTTAATACAACAGATCGTCCTTTTGTGATATTGTTATGGTAAACCTATAGATGAATCATTATATTGTGTATTTATTTTTAAAAAATCTCTCTACTTTATAAAAATATGGGTAAAATTTACGTATATTTTTTTTTCTAATCCCACTTATAAAATTACTCCATGTTTATTGTATATATATTGATATTATCAAGCATCTTTCATCTTGTCAATAGGAAAATAATTATCAATTCTTTTTAATAGATAAATATGACAGTTTATTATACAGTGATGAATTGTGAAAAAGGAATTTGCATATTATTAGCATTAATTAATGAGCTATAAATAATTAATTCCTCTCAAATTAAATAATCTAATTCCAGAAGTCACAAATAAAATAAAAATACGTATTAATAGGGAAGTAATAAAAATTTATATAATAGACCAATGACATGCATTTTTTTGCTTAATAATGAAATTTTCAAGTACGATTAGACTTTTTCTTTTCTAAATCATTTAGTGAATTGTGGTTTGGTACGTGAAATAATAATGATAATAATCTTGAAATATTTGATGTGAGGTATTAATTAATTCTAAAATTATTTTATCTCATTATTTATATTAAAATGATGAAATTATTATTTCATATGAAAGGTGGGATAAAATAGTCGCATAAAATATTCCAACCCATTGAGATATCATGGCTTATCCCATCCACCCCGTACCAAAAGATAAAGATGTGTTTGGTATGAAGAAAAATGAATAAATTTCTTATTTATTTCTTGATTGTCATTTGGTACGTGAAATAATGATAATAATTCTGAAATATTTAGTGTGAGGTATTAATTAATTTTAAAATTATTTTATCCCATCATTTATATTAAAACGATCAAATTATTATTCCATATGAAAGGTGGGATAAAATAGTCTCATAAAATATCTCAACCCACGGAGATATCCTGCTCATCCCATCCCCCGTATCAAAAGATAAGGATGTGTTTGGTACGAAGAAAAATGAATAAATTTCTTATTTAATTAAATATTAATTATTCCAAAAATATTTTATATAGTCTAAACAAACATTTTACGAGATAAAGTTATAGGGTTGAAGTGGTGGGGATAGAGGCCATAGAGTGGGGATAAAAATAAAGCGTGTTGCGGGATAGAAGGAGACAATTAATGCGAAATGCTATTTTGAATTCTTTTTTCATTGTATTGCACAAAGTCCAAATCCTCTTTATCCTTTTTACTAGTGGAGATGGTCCATTGAACAAATTAGAATGGAAAGGAACAAGGAGAAAGGGCCATGAGAATCAATATTTGGTACAAGGTTATGTAACCCAATTACCCAACAATGTTTGTTTATATTCCCTATTTTTTCTAGTTTTAAAAATTTTATCAATTTTTTTTTAAAGAAATATTATTGTTATTATTATTATAACTTTTTCACAAAAAAAAAAAATTAGGTCATCAATTCGGATTTGATTATGCTTCTCATTTTATTGTTAGGTTAATTCGTAAGAAACAAATAAAGTAAATATAATTTAATTTGAATATGAGTAAAGTTTATTTTCTTTTTATTTATATTTTTTTCCTCATATCTGTTACTAACTAAGAAGAACAACAATAACAACAACAACAATAGCATATTCAGTGGATTTTTTTAAGTAGATTTGGAAGGGTGAGATGTACTCAGACTTTGCCTCTATCCTTATGAGATAGAAAGGTTGTTACCGATAGATTTTCGGCTCAAGAAAATTTAGATTATATTAATAAGATATAAATAAAAAGTAAATTGAATACACCAATATAGTTTTGGTTGAGTAATTCTTTTTTATACACTTTTTTTCAGGTACAATTGGTTACTTACAACCACAGGAATTAGTACAAGTGCCATCAATTGCTAGTTTCACACATCTATTGATGTCAAAGGCCATGGACAAATAGGACAATGAAATAAAGTTGAGTTGGTCCTTTACCCTTGCTTTGTGGTAAACCATTTTTATTAGTTGTATGTACACACATTGTGGGGTCTTGTGGTTAGAAAGAGAAGAATAATATTTTCGAAATAAAATATAGAATTACTCTATTTTACGTTTGATAATGAATATTAGTTAGGTTCGAGATTATTTTATCTCACTATTTGTATTAAAATGATAGAATTAGTTATCTCATATAGAAGATGAGATAGTAATCTCATAGAATATCCTTATCTGATATGTGTTATAGGGCTCCGATTGATTCTGATTCATACTGCATAAGGCTCATTAAAGGGGAAAACGCTTCCTATTAAAATTTTATTTCTCATTCTCAAGGCTCGAACTTGAAAGGCCGAAATATCTAGTTAAGGGCAGAGAGATTCAGTTCATCCCACCACAACTCTCTGTAACTGTTGAAATTTTTTACGACTAGGGTTTACAATAGAGAGAAACTCTATATTCCCCTAAAGGATATCTAGAATGTGGATAAAAGAATTTTAGTTCATCTGCTTTGTGAGTCCTGACCATCGATAATATAAGTCTTAAATTATATCCTAATAAAAATTATTTTTGATACATTAAATTATAAATGTTCTTTATATCATCGAATTAAGATATCCTATAATAACATATATAGATAACTGTCTATAAAAAAATTTAATTTAATAATCTAGAAAATAAAGTAATAAGATTTTATACTGTTAGTAGAGGCTAGCTAGGAGCGGACCCAAG
>JACEIK010000128.1:103354-125958 GCA_018107945.1 Datura stramonium | reverse complement strand
TTATACTCATCAAAATAATGCATTACTATACATACAATATGACACAATACAAAACATTACGAAACAATATATAATAGCTATCCGAACAAACTCTAACGAGTTCAAAATATAAAAAAGTTAAAAACAATTAAGCCGAAGAGGATTAAGATGACCCCCTCGGCTCTACCTAGCTCGATCGCAAGATGATCCGGACCCACATTATTTTAAAAAAAAAGAATAGGAGAAAAAGAGAAAAAGAGAAAACAATATATCTAAAAAAGAACCTGTGAATAAAAGAGTATTCTTGAATTCTTTATACTGTTACAGAGTTGTCTTTGTGTGTGTGTGAGAGAGAGAGGGAGAGAAGAGAGGAAGACAGAGGAGGAGGAGGAGAAGAAGTCAATTGGGTGGGCGATAGAGACAGAGCAACTAGGCAAAAACACTGTTTCCATTTCTCTAAAGTATACTTTTCTCTATACTCTGATTCATTCAATTCAATACAATTTTCTTTTTTTCTATATTTTTTTACTCGCTTTATAGTCTTTCTCTTCCTTTTGTGTCTCTGTCTTCTTCAGATTACCATTTCTTTCACTTCACAAACTCGCTGAACAAACCCCCCAAACGTTATTTTTGAAGCCGGTTGCTTCTAAGGTTAGATTTGTTTTCCCTTTTCGAGTCTATTTTTGATGGGAAATCTGGGGGATCGGTGCTGATTTTTAGATTTTAGCACAATTCTGTATTCGTTTTGATCCTATCGTTTTTTGTTTTCTGGGGTTTTGTTTAACTTGTTGAAGAAGGGCAATCAAGTGGAATATCGGATTTCACTTTTCAATCTGTTCAACAGATTTGGGAGCAAGTTCGTTTCTTGATTTTTGATATTCCTGTGATAATTTTACTGTGATGGCAGTGTATTTCAGTTTCCTGTATTAATTTAAGGGTTACTGGATTAATTTTCTTAATAACTGAGAAATTCCCTGTTTTCAGCTTAGGTTACTGCTATTATTATTGTGTTTTGTTTGAGGGTTATTAGATTGTACTGGACTAGTGAAATGTGAGGTGGATCACTTAGATTCTGGAAGGACTGTTTCTGTGTAACATGAATGTATACTGAAGTCACTTAAAGAGAGGAAGAAGAGGTCTTTGTGGAAAATGGAAATGAAAAGCAGTTGAATAATCGGATTTTTCTGTTGTTTTCCTATGTTTAAATATCCAATTGAGTGTTCAAAGTAGTTGTCTTTGTGGTGCATTTATGCTTCTAAAGTGAAGATACCAAAAATTTGGTCTTTGACCATCGTCTGTTATGCGCCTGACTAGTCCAGGTAGCAAACCATAATTTGTGAAATCCAATGACATGGTGACTATTTGCTATAGAACCCGGAGAAAGAAATATAACTTAAGGCAAAATTGAGAAATGGGGATGTTAAAGAGAGAGTTGGTGTATCTTTCTCGATGCCAACTCTTTAACGTCCCTGGTTCAGATGATTTATATACTAATTATATCACTATATATGTTTTTTTCATATATCAAGTGGAATGCATACTCATCAGTCATCACTGGATGACCATATTATGTGGTTCATTCATGTCGGTCAACACCTTAAAATCTTCCATTTCTCTATGAGATGTTGATGTGCTTAATTTCTGCCGTCTTGCATGTGTGCCATACAAACATTCATTTATGTCACTAGAAGCATAAGAGAACATTTTTTCTTGTTATTGATCTTTCACCTAGGCTGTTTTATATTAATGATGACATTGAATTAACATTTTCAATGTGGAAAGGGCTTAGTTTCAGAATCCTCTGAACTTTGTATTATAGCACTGATGACAGTCCTGTTTACTTGTTCTAGAGACACCAAATATAATTTTTTAACTTCTTGATAGTATTTTCCAGAATATTTCGCGGGTATCGGAAGGATAACTATGAGCTGCTTTGGCTGTTGTGATGATGATGACATGCAGAAACCTGCTGATCATGGACCATTCATGGCCAACAATGCAGCAGGTTAATTTCCTCCTTGTACAATTTGCTTTTAGTAATATTTCAAAATCTGGGGAATGATAAGTTTAGCCGCAGAGGAGGGGAGTGGGATTGAATCTAGGTATCTCTTGGATTGAAGTTCAACCTCAACCATCGAGTACTGATATATAATCTATTATCATTACCTAGCCAAATTGACCCCCACCATCACACCCTCAACTGTCAAACAAGCACAAAACATCCCGAGGGGCGAGAAGCTATGGGGTAGGAACGTGATGCTTTAATTAAAAATCAGACTTGGGAACTTGTTCCTCCTGACCTGACTAAAAATATTGTATCGTGTGAGAATTAATATTCTGGCAAAAAAATAACTCATACCTCTTCCCCTTCTGTTTAATTAACATTAACATTAGTTAATATATTTAATACTATTTACTAATTTTAATACTGCGCCTTTAATACTATGTACTAATATTACGTTGAGTTGGGAAGAAGTAAGCAAATCCTTCTATCAGGTCTATAAGTAAATTAGTTCCAGTATGGAAGCGCAAAGATCAAGATGTTTGTATTAGTGTCTTCGTGATGACCTGGTATCGAAAATATGCCTACTGTGCAAACATGTCTTTCACCTCAATCTTCCAATTTAACCTTAGTAAATTGATAAACAGTCAGGTGAAAGTTGTAGTGTTTAGTTCATTGCTTTGGCTTTACTCCTATTCCATATATATGCTTTCTTTAGATAGTGTCCTGCTTTTATTTACTGAGATTCTATTAATTCTTTTTTTTTTTTAATCTGTAGGATTTCTGGCTTTCACTTCTCACTAAATGGAAATTTTTTTTAGGCTACAATGCAGGTCAGCGTGCAACGGAAAGTGCGCAAAAGGAGACACAAACTGTTAACATCCAGCCTATTGCTGTTCCTTCTATAGCTGTTGATGAGTTAAAAGACATCACAGACAACTTTGGTACTAAAGCCTTGATAGGTGAGGGATCATATGGAAGGGTATACCATGGTGTCCTGAAAAGTGAGCGCGCTGCAGCCATTAAAAAATTAGACTCGAGTAAGCAGCCCGATCGAGAATTTTTGGCACAGGTCAGATTGATTGGATTGCCCTACTTTGACTATCCTTTCTTATGCCTAAACCTCTTACCTTGCTTGGATATGATGTAACTGTTTCAGGTTTCCATGGTATCAAGATTAAAACATGAAAATGTGGTTGAGTTACTCGGGTATTGTGTGGACGGTGGTCTTCGTGTATTGGCTTATGAGTATGCCCCAAATGGATCTCTCCATGACATTCTTCATGGTTAGTTTACTATAAGCCTTTGTGAATCCATTCTTTGCTTCTTCCTTGGAACTCATACCTGTTGATCCATTAATGACTCTTTGTGGATTTGGTTGTTCTAATATATATTCTGGTCAAATTCAAATTGAATCTCATGATCCATTCTGGTACGTTGAGTTTGGAAATGATCGCAAATCCAACTAGGTCATGCACATATAGTGAGCACTTTAAGTACTTGACTGCTGCACTTTCAACCCTCAAAAAGTTGTCAAAGCTCCTCCCCTGATTTATCCCCTTTCTTGAAGTACCTCACCAGGGCCTTTTCTGACATGTGTCATGGAAGTGTTATGTAAGGTTGCTCTAATCAAGAGTAGACTTGCATCAAGACTTCCTCATATTTCATGCTACTAATTGGAAGAACCCTCAAGTCTTTCCTTCTTACTTTCAGATTTTATCTTTTTCTTCTTTGTTGTGCATATACATTTCTTTATCTTACACTCTACCCTCCTCAGACCCCACTATGTGAGATTTCACTGGGTATGTTGTGGTTGTTGTTGTCCTCTTTTCAAAAAATATTCGGTCATAAGTTCCATTTATTATATAGTTGACTATGGACATAGTGAAAAAGTTTTCTACATATTATGTTGCTAGTGATTGGACCGATGTTTGAAAATGATAAGTTGGTTAAAATGGCAAAAAGTCTGCATAGTAAGTTTTAAGTTCCTCAGGTTGAGTGGCTATTAATCCTAGGCCAACAAAAATAGGGTTGAATTCACGGTTGCCTTAACCTAATCTACTTGGACCCAGATTTTAGTATATTGGGTTTCAATGTAAAATTTTGTCCAATATAGTTCAAGATTGTGTTAAACATTTTGGACATAGAAAATTGGATGGGAAGCGTGCATTGGGTTGAGATAGAAGGTATACGGGATACCTAAAGATAGAATATTATTGTTTTTTTCTTGTCCTCCCATTCCCCTAGGAGTTGCCTTTTGATAGTCCAAAATTGGAAAGATTATTTGTCATAAAGGTCATTGGGATTGGCCCACCTCATTAGTTAGATATCGAAAGGAGTATCTATCAAGGAAGGAGGGAGAGGTAGGGAGCTTGAAGTGGGTTTCTACATCATACTGGTGAAGCTTGATAGCATTTCATTCATTTTTTTTCCTTCTTTCTTTTGTATGTGCGTGTGTGCGTGTGTGTGGGTGGGGGTGGGGTGGGGGTGGGGTGGGGGTGTTTCAATATATTGTTGACCCAATGTAATGAATTGAATTTGATCATTGCAACTTAAGATGTTTCTTATTATTCTTCAACATCCAGTCTAACCCCACATTTTCCTCATGTTAATTTCAGCCGTTGTAAGAGAAAGATAAATCCTAGTAGCTTGAAAATCCATCATTATCCTGCCAAATTGATTACATTTTTCCTCCGTCTCTCCCTGATATGTAAATTCTAATTCATGAAAACTGACCCAAAGGTGATGCTTTTGGGTTGAGATTTACCTATCCATTTCCACTGTGTTTAACAAAATAAAACTTCTGCCCATTTCAATTGCTGTTTAACAAAAATTGTTTTCATTTGCTGACAGCATGTTGTATCTCTATTTAACAGAGCAAAATCCCTACATGCCTTTGTTTTCTCTTCAATTTTCCTTATTTGAACTATTTTCTGGCTGCGGGGGTACCTATTCTGTGTACACTCCTGGTTTCATTTGGGAGTTGTGGTTATGTTCTTTTTCTTTATGTATGTTTGATCATGCTCAATTTTTTTTTAACCTTTCTGGAACAACTTTTGATTGTGGTAGTTCTGTCCCAGCCAAGTGAATGTGGCAGTCTGCTCATGGCTAATGCTGAAAACCATTTCGGCTACCTATTTCAAGGATTCCACATTGATTGTAGCAACCTTAAGATACCCGGATTATAATTTATAATGACGATTAAATCTGTCAGTTTCATCTTCCATAATCTTGCTAATCAAGCTGGAAAGTGCAATAACTTCTCAGTTTGTGGTTGCAGGGCGAAAAGGCGTGAAAGGTGCACAGCCAGGTCCAGTATTATCATGGGCCCAACGGGTTAAAATTGCCGTTGGAGCTGCAAAAGGGCTAGAGTACTTGCATGAAAAAGCACAGCCACATATTATCCATCGTGATATTAAGTCTAGCAATGTCTTACTCTTTGATGATGATGTTGCTAAGATTGCAGATTTTGATTTATCAAATCAAGCTCCTGATATGGCAGCACGTCTTCACTCTACACGTGTTCTTGGAACCTTCGGTTATCATGCTCCTGAGTGAGTCCAGTTCTGAATTTGTAATACAAATAGACAACAAACTTGGTTAACTAACTACATGAAAGTTATTTTAGCTCATGTACAGGGCCCAAGAGTAATTAATTTTTATGCTGATTGGACTTCCATCCTTGTGTTGCAGATATGCAATGACTGGTCAGCTGAGTTCTAAGAGTGATGTCTACAGCTTTGGTGTTGTACTCCTTGAACTACTCACTGGCCGTAAACCTGTTGATCATACATTACCACGTGGGCAACAGAGTCTCGTGACATGGGTATAGCCTTCCAGATACTGTCATTATTATATCTGATGCACCAATTTTGAGTTGAATTATTTTGATTTGCCATTGACGTTTCACACCATCTGTAATCAGGCAACACCAAGACTTAGTGAAGACAAAGTGAAGCAATGTGTTGACGCTAGGCTCGGTACAGATTACCCTCCTAAGGCCGTTGCAAAGGTATGTCACTAGGACAGGAAATTCTTGACTACTGCAACCATAATCCTGCATCTTCTCTTAAAGTCATGTTTGATTAAATAACGAAAATCAGCACCTAACTCAGGGGAAGATCAAAACACATTTTGTTCTGTTCTTTCATCCATTTATTTTATTTTCATCAACTCCTATTTCTCAAATCTGCTTTGGCTGAAACAGATGGCTGCAGTTGCTGCTTTGTGTGTGCAATACGAAGCTGATTTTCGGCCAAATATGAGCATTGTAGTAAAAGCTCTTCAACCTCTGTTGCACGCTCGACCTGCACCTAGTGAAACATCAAACTTGTGATTCTCTCTTTTGCCGCTGCCTCTACTACATGGAATGACCGCGATTGAGATTTGTTTTGTTGAGTTGAAAATGATATTATACTAGTAGTTATCTGCGAAAATAGAGGACAGTGTTTTTTCCCCCTTCTTTTTCTGGTCAATTGAATGTGAATAAGTTTATACATGCANATTGGTTAATAGAGAATCAAAATCGATTTACCAATGAATCGCGAAATGCTATGGTTCTTACATATAATTTCTGAATTTATACAGAAGTAATTCGCGAGGTAGTTATCTGCGAAAATAGAGGACAGTGTTTTTTCCCCCTTCTTTTTCTGGTCAATTGAATGTGAATAAGTTTATACATGCACTAATGAAAGTAGATTTGCCTATTCTTTTTAATGGATTGTACTTGAGGTCTTGAATATCCTAATATCAGCAAAAAGTTGAGATGATGATCACTATGATAAAAGCTGAAACTACTGAGTTTTAGAAAACTTTGGCTTTACCCACCATTGGCAAGATTCTTGCTGATTAGGTCACAACTGTGTTTAGCATGAGGGGGAAAATGATGCTCCATATAGTATTAGTGGGGTGGCTACTGTCTTCTGCTTCTATAATGATTAAACTTGAAGCAACAATAATATTCCCAGTATAATTCCACAGGTGAGGTCTGGGGAGGATGGTGTGTACGCGGTTTTATCCCTACCTTGTGAAGTAGAGGCTATTTTATTTATAAGACCCTCGGCTCAAATAAAACATAGCTATGTAGAGCTAATACAACGGTGGAATGATATAGGACCTATAGGACCTCTTGAACTTTAGTGTCGTGGTAAGGATGCAACACGTGATGTGAGTTGGGCGCATAATCTTGTCATGAACAATGGTGGGTTATGGGTCATTCGGTGCACGAAGCATTTCGTATTTATGTAGGGTTTAGAGTAGGGCCGCATTTTAAGATGTAACCAATATAAATAGTCTATTTTGACACAAGCATTAATGTTTGGTTTCACAATTTGAATTTTATAGCATATAAGAAATGTCATATAAAAATAATTTTACCGTTGCTCCGAGGAAGCAAATTTGCAGTCTCAAGTTGTCTCTATTTGTAATATTGAATGTTGGGAGGCAACAAATGGCCAATTTGTACATAGATCTCATATATTTGAAGAGTAGCTAGCAAATTAGCTGATGAGATGAGAATATAGTCATGTTAGCTGTTTCATTTCCAAGCTTGTGGACAGGCAACCAAAGTCTTGGCAATTGTGAAAACCCCCACCAACTACCCTTTCAAAATTAAATACTACACTTTGGTCTTCTACAAATTGGTCAGAGTGTTGCCACCTATTCCTGGGAACTGTACATATACCCTATTTTGGTGTGTCATTGCCTAAGTTTATTAATTTGTATATGTCATATTTATTTCGGAAGTCATATGACTTTAGGCACATATGGATATAGTTGCAGCTCAGCCATTTTTTGATACAATCCTAGAAGAAGCACACCCCAAAAGCTAGCTAGTAAGGTGGGAGAGTCAAAGGCTATATAAACTCTCACATTAACTTCCCATTTAACCGACATGAAACTCAAGCCCTATTTCTTGCAATAATATCATAATATTTGTCTGAAATTCATGTATATACGGATAAAATTCAGTCATTTTTGTTTAAAATTCATGCACAAGTATGAATGAAGTTTACCCATTTTTATGTGAATCTCAAGCAGAAGTGCATGTAGAATTTGTCAAGCCTAACATTACACAGACACCAAGCATATCTGACGTTTTCCAAAGTTAGATACAAGTTCAATTATTTTAAAATACTGGCTACAAGTTAAATAGCAGTGTTCAAATAAAATACATACAAAAATTTTACCCTTAAATCATGATAGGAAGCGCTTCCCTTTTTAATAGACTAACGTGGCAAGAACTCGTATCAATCATTGCCCCAAAATGATTACTGGACACAGAACAATTATGTGCTGATTATTCATTATCCGCCCGTAAACAATTTGATTATACTGTCTACAAATCCCCTAATCTATGGTAATATATTTCTTCTAAAGTACAAATAATATAACCTAACGATTGCAGAAAACAGAGCATGTCAAAATATCAATCCACACTGCAAAACATTCTGATATTTTGATATTAAAACAATAAGAATAGAATACTGTGTTAGTGGTCACAACTCACAACCCCATGAGAAGGCAATATACATGAAGATCATCAGCAACACAGCTCAAATTTGGTGACAACCATTTCTGTTGCAGTGCTAGAACTCGTATTACAAGTATGCAGGTGCAATTATGGTATCAGAGATTTGTAGATGTTCTGTCAAAACCTGATTTGTTACGGCACATCCCAATAGTTTTCCCCAAATAACAGGTACACCTGGTAAAAGATTCCAAAGCTCCTCGATTGGGCCAGACAGGGAAAAATGGTAACTGACGCTTCTTGAACACGCTCTGGCTTCAATGCCTTCTTTGCTTTGCACGCTTCCTTGACTGGGGGCCTCTAATCTTCCACTTGTCAACTCCACCTGGCCGATTATGTTCTTCAATCTCACGAACTTTGCGTTTCCTGGGTGGCATATGTGGGTTAGAGAATGATCCTTAACAGACTTGTTAAAGTAGTTGCATAGATCCTATACTTCTATTCATGTTTGTAACATACCTGTACTCCGCAAGTTTACGGTCAGAAAGCAGCTCCTCAGTAAGTGTTGTCTTTCTCTCCTTCTTAGTCAGTCTACCAGAGTAGTATTCAGATGCTGCCTCTATTACTGTGCCAACCTGTTCAAATTTCAAAACATTTATGTCTTACCTCTTAACAACAGGATAACAAGACGTTGATAAAGGAGAGTGCATGACACACCAATAGTTTCACTTACCTGGAAATATTTAGGTAGTGTTTTTGATTTTGAGCCACCCTTCTTGTAATGCCTTTTCGGATCCATGGCACCCCTTAACTGAAGCAATCAGATTTTTCAGAACTGAGTAACTTATTTGTAAGAAATGATTGCAATTAAATTAGGGATACGTATAGGAAACAGAACAATATATCATAAGAAAGGTGATAATTAGACATGATGGCATCTTCACAAGAACTCAGGACTGTCAATATAATCACCACTTGTCAACTGAATCCATGAAAAAATTGCAGGTACAACTAGTGCTGTTATACTGTGCTGAAGAATATATTATTTTGTACACTACATGGAATATAACACTTTTGTTCATAACTTGTGTGATCAAACAAAAATGAATAAGAAACAAAATTAATGTCACTTTACTCAAAACTTGTTTACTAATCTGTATTTCATCTTTTTTCTCCACAACACTCTCAACTAGAAATTGATTAAAAGGAGCAATGATCCATAAAGTAATCTTGATTGTTGAATTTATGGAAAGATGAAAGAAACATCACTAATTGTTTAATATACACGGAGTGAGTTTTACCAAATTTTAATGGGAGGCTTGTGGAGGATAAGTTCTGGAGAGACCGACTTCAGTCCTATTTACTAGGTGATGCAAGATTCTTGAAACTTACTTCAAAATAAACTAGGCATTTGATGGGTTAAAAAGATTATTTTCTCAACCATTTATCTGTTACAAGAAAATGTGTTTCAAGTTGAATTTAACTACACTGTAATGAATACAAAATAGTTAAAAAAAACATTCTTTCAGAAAACTCCCCGTGTCCCAGATATCAAAAATACTAAAATCAATGTAAATGAGGTAATAGAAGAAAATCTTATTCTTGCTACTATGTGAACCTAACACCTTTGTTAGCAAGAAGTGGTTAGCGGTCCAGGCAGCTCTCTTTCAAGTCCTCATCGGTCTTTTCAAAAATATAATTGGAATAGTGAACATGCAACCTTATGCCACAATCTGCTTGTTTGGCAGTTTTAGTACTGCAGTTTAATTAGCATGATTCCATGTCCCAGCAAATATTATTTGCTCAATTATTTGTCAACTAAGGCCTAAAGGTATGTATAAAGAACGCAAAACTGTAAGGAAATAACAACTTCAGTGGGCATTTCTTTGTGAGTTGAAATGGTGCATTAGAAAAGTTGGGTTGTGTCAGTAAGGAAGAGGGATGGAGCTCGGACGGTAGAAGAAGGGATAAAGGCTCAGAAGTTCTTCTTGGAAGTTCCATTCTTTTTGGTTAACCGGAAAACTGAAAACCAAAATTATAAAAAAAAATATAACCATGAATCAACTGAATAAACAAAAAAAATCAAAAAATTTGGTTTGAGGTCAGTTTTTTTTGGTTTTATGCACCCTCAGCAGCCCTCAGTATCCTTTTAACAACAATGTGAAGAAAAGCTTGGCCAGGTCGCAACCTCTCACACAAAGTGCCAATCACTCCATTTAGATTCTTAAAGAATGTAAATTCTCCATTCATGCACGTCGATAAAGTGCATAAGTAACCTAACACATCAGCCTATCATCTGAGCTATAAATATATTCAAGTAAACCTAAGAGACTTTGTAATTCAACGAATCACCTTTAACAGCTGGAGATCACTTTTCAGCTCCGGAGTAATCGTTGGGGCAGGCATATCAAACCTATTTAAATTTCAGAAAAAGTAAATAATTTTCATAAAAGGAACAAATTTTACAATGAAAACCGCACAAATTTGAAAAAGAATTTACCAATTTTTGCCAGCTGTATCCTTGATTTGTTTCCGTAGTAACTTGTTAACCTTTTTGGGATCATTAGGTGGAACAAACAGTCCGTCGATAAGCTCCGAACTAGGTTTGTATACTGCACTGGTTCCGGGCACCTCATTGGAGCTCTTTTTGGTACCAAATGATAATTGAGGTAACTTTGGTTCCCATGAAAGCCCAATTACAGGCTTGTTTTCCGGCATACTGAATTGCTACAGATCTACAAGTTTAACAAATAAGCAAATTTAACCCTTATTTCGCACAGCAAGTGAGCAATACACAGTACATAATGAACACGAAAATGTACACAACCACAATTGAGAAGAATGAAGCGAAGAAGATGGAGATACATACCAGAAGAAACTCAATCTATAGGCAAAAGAAACCCCAAAAAAATTCTGAAAATTGTGGCTTTCTACAGAAAAAAGTTTGATGTCGGAGGAGAGGTTTTTCGGGTAGGGTTTTTCGAAGATGTAAAAAGGCCGATTTTAACAAGTTAATGGGCCGATTAAGCATTAGCCCATAACCACTTGCATATGTCCTGGCCCATTTTATTATCCCCTGTTTTCTTAAGGAGTTGACTATAAAAAAAAAATTCGCGTAACAAGGGCTAAAATTAGCAAAAGTAATACTCTTTCTATCCCAATTTATATCACATGTGGTTCATATTTCGAGAATCAAACAAGAAAAAAATTTTACCGCGATTTATTTTTACGCCCTTCAAATTTAAATTGCTAATTCTTGTGACCCATAATATTTTCTATATAGTTTCCAAATATGTAAATTATTTTTCAAAAATCTTTAAAATTGTATGTTCAAATATGCGGTCAATATTAAAATTAGCATAATATTATACATTGTTTGGTTATAGCAATAGGAAAAAAAAATAATCTCCAAATAAATTCCAACACAAGTTGTATAATCTTGGGTTGAATTCTTCTTATTTCCCCATAAGACATAACATTGCCAACAATGCTTGGTTTATATTTTCTTTTCCGCATTACTAATACATAAATAANATATAAATAATTAAATCATACCTAACTAATTAATCTCCGTAGTTCTAATACATTATATTCTTTCCTGAGATGATCAAATGTGTGAAATTTTGAGAAGCAGCAAGTTGTGGATCGACTCTCTAGACAGAAGATATTGTCAATAGGTTTTATGGATAAAATCAGAAAAATTATATACATCGAAGGGCGATCAGTTTGAATATTTTTCACTTGAAAATTATACTATATAGTGTGTGCTATCATAATAAAAACATATATGTTAGTAATTTCAAGGTCCTTTTTTCAGCTTAATACACATTTAAATTATTTTGGTTTTTCAAGTTTTATATTTGAACTATCATGCGTGTGAGTTTTCTAGCTAAACTATCACCATCTATCGATTGTTCCATTTTTCAACCTGAACGATAGTGATATTTCAGGTAGGACAAGATAACAACTGATAGTTGAGGTGTCTTTTGATAAATAGTTGGTGATAGTTCAAAACCTCAACTATCACTTGTTCTATTGTCCTAACGATATTTTAGGTAGAAAAAGGAAGTAACTAATAATTAAAATATGTTTTTAATAAATAAAAAAAAAAGCACAATTGACATTGTCTCAGAAAGATAGGCACATGATGGATTGAGACACATACCCATATTAGTTTTGAGGATGTTATCTAGGAAAACTTGTGCAATAATTGTGTGAGGTGGGGAGACATGATGTGTCCATACTTAAGTTTGTCTATTATAAATTTGAATTTGTCAAGTTGTTAGTGTTAATTATTGGTAAAGATGCTGAACATGATCCCTCAATAAATAAGATTTATAGATGAAATGCATCAATTTTAAGATATAAATGGGGCATTAATTAATTCAAAGGAAAATAACTTAAAAGTCGGTTTAAATAGGCTTATAATTTATGATTTATAAAATCTAAAAATTAAGAGTTTATTTGGATTAGTTTATTTTAAATGTTTTTGAATAAAAAATAATTTTTAAGTATTTTTATACTATTTAGATAAGATTAAAAATTTACTTTTAAATATTTATGTTTAAACTAAAATTACCAAAATAAATAAAAAATCATAGCTTTTTTATAATTTTATTACGTTTGACTTAAAAATAAGTGTTTAAAAATGGCTTTTTATCTTACTAAAAACATTATAAAACATGCTAAAACACCTAAAATAAATCAATCTAAAGTTTTAGGGCTAAAGTTTTAGGGAGCCCAAGAGTGATTATTTTTTAAAAAGTGAGGCGTTTGGCCAAATTTTTGGAAGAAAATAAGTGCTTCTGGTGAGTAACAGAAGCTGTTTTTGAGAAGTTTAAAAAAAATAATTTTTCTTGAAAAATATTTTTTTGAAAAGTGCTTTTGAGAAAAAATACACTTAGAAACACTTTTTGAAAGTTTAGTCAATCACTAATTGCTGGTTAAAAGTGTCTTTTAAATTTACTGGTCAAATACAAACCGTTTCTCATAAAAAAAATTAAAAAATATTTTTCAAAATAAGTAATATTTTATCTTAAATCTTCATTTCGTATTTATTGACTGAAGGTAAATCTAGACTTTTTCGTACAAATCGAAGGTAAATTTTACCCTTTATCCATGAAACAATAAGAGCAAATCTAGTCCGTGTTTTTATAATAATAAGGGCAAATTTGACTCTAATTATTAACGGAAATCTAACTCAATTTTGCAACGACGAGGGTAAACTTAACTCCAACGGTTAAAGCAGTTATATTGCTCTATTGGGAAACCTTCAAAGGTTTCATGGGGCGGAACTAATGTGGAGCTCTATTTTACTACCCAAACATAGAATCATATTTTGGTTGGCATATTAAAATAGACTACTTACAAAAGATAGGTTGATTAGAATGCATTTAGCAGTGGAAAATGATAAATGCTGCTTATGCTCAGAGGTGAAGAAGGAAACACATCAGCATCTATTTGCTGAATGTTTCTGGTTTAATGAAGTGTTGGGATTGTTAGCTGGCTGATTGGGTATATCTTTGCCTAGATTATATACTAGAAATTGTGTGGAATGGCTGAGAAGAAGGCAATGGAGGCAGGGGAAAAAAGAGGTAGTTGCAGCAGTGTGGGGAGCAACTATTTACTACACTTGGAAAGCGAGGAATTGRAAAWTTTTCAGGGGSACTGATATGCACRCACGATGGGTTGCAGACCAGATTAAAGTGGAAATCAAGACAAGGTTGGAGGGTATAGAGACTACAAGGAAGGCAAGAAGAAGCACACATTGGTTACAAACTATAATAAATAGATGATAGCATAGTGAACTTTGTATGTTTTGTTTTTTGAAATTTGACATTTGTTTTGTACTTCTTAAATTGTTGGTTCAGGTAATATATTCACAGTTTATTACCAAAAAAAAAAAAAAAAATTAACCATTTCGCATAAGTCGAGGACAAAATTTAAACATTTTCCCTTAGAAACAATACTACATATCCAATAATATGCCTTAGCATGATTTTTCCAATATAAACAAGAGATTCCTTTTCTTTATATAGTTCAATTTGCACTATCATTTACACAGTACCATACACAATAAGGGTAAAAAAACAAAAGAAAATCATACAAGTCAGAAGAGACCATGTGCAAAGTAACTTTTATCTAAATTCACATAAAGCTGCATGCAGCATCTGTTTTTTTAACAAAGAGTACATTTGCTTTGGAGACTTCAAAGTCCTTGAGTAAAGACCAAGCTCCAAATAATTGAGATACTACAGAATACAACATTTAGCTTCTGCCTGGAGACTTCAAGGCTCCTCTAAATAATAGATACTACAAAATACAGATTTACTTGAATGTTTACTAGCTGATAATCGTTACTGTACACTTAATCGAACCAGTGATATTTTCCTTATCTCACATTACTGCTCGCGAAACTGATGAATCAAACAACCAACTCCAAGGGTGTGCGTACTACTGCTCACAACTCCTCTAAACACAGTAGGAGGAGGAGGATAAACGGAACAAAAAGAACGAAAGAATGTATCTAGTCACCGCTGCAAATGGTCCAGCTATCACAACAAATCAGTAGCTAGGAGCTCCTCACTTCGGTGGACACCCAAATCGTTTGATAACCTATTACACAACTGCCGGATAAAAGTGGTTTAGTTAGTTTAACATGTTTGGAGGGATTGCAAACAAGGTAGACGAGGGTTGAGATGTACCTGTCTGTATACTGCAGGATCCCCGGAAGACTTCTGTAACTCTACAACATACAAGGATGGGCTAATCTCGAAGACCTGAAAATGGTGCATGGGGAAAATTAATTTTGGTTTTCTTTCTTGTCATGGAATATTAAGGGAGTCAAATACCGTGAACATTGCTTACCTCTGCAACTACCAACAGACTAGTCGGGCTTTTGTGGCCTTTCTGCTCTAGCATCACTTTCAACTGCAATAAATGAAGACATAACATGGAAATTAATTTAATGTAAATCTTCCTTGTGCGACTATGCAAATACAGACTGATGTACCAACATTTATACTAACCCTTCCGTGTCTTTTCTGGACTTGGAATCCCATCTGTGTCACCATATTCTCAATCCTCTCCAGCAACTGTTTTGGAGAGAGACTGGATGTAAATCTGATCTTCCTCTCAGAAATATCCTAGAATAATGCAAGAAGAAATAAGTCTAGGTTTTATAATTTGTTCCTTGCATAATATGGTACAAATTAGAATTAGAGGTTACCTCTTTCTCAAAAAATCCAGAAAGATCCAGACACGACGACATTCCTATTAGCTGAAAGGCATTGATAAGGCAAGGTGATTCTGGATCTCTTTGAGCATCAAGTGGCTGTGACAGGGATATAGCAATCAATCAATCATTAATGATGAAAGGATTAATAAGCTTGACATGAATCAATTACTCAAGGGTCCAAAGTCCGTACTGTTTCCTGCTCGGTGAAGACTTGATCATCTGTAGATGCATGATCACTGTCCAAATCTTCTTCATCGGGATTTACAGGAGTATAGTCTTGTTTGAACCATGCATCTTCTTTGATTTGTGCCATTGTTATACGAGTATGTGGGTTGGGATCAAGAATCCTCTTTATGAGGTTCTTTGCTCCCGCAGATAGCCATTTTGGTATATGAACTTCCCCCTTAAGTATCTGATTTATATCCATCAAAAGTATTAGCTCCACAAAATTCCATATAAATGAGCTCACCCGCACAGAAAAAAGATTAAAGGAAACAAACAAAAAGCAATCTTACCTTTTGATAAAGTACAGCAAGATTTCTATCATCGAAGGGTAAATAACCAGTGAGAATGACATATAATATGACACCACATGACCAGGTATCTGATGTCGCGCCATCATATCCTCTGTTAGAAAGAATTTCTGGAGCGACGTAGTTTGGACTACCGCAAGTGGTATGCAACAACCCGTCATCCTATAGTTAAGACAAAAAAGCTCAATAAGATTGAGGAAAAGAATTCACATATGCAACAAAGGGAAGATGGTATTCCATACCCTAAAATGTTGGGGTAAAGCGCTGAGCCCAAAGTCCGTTATTTTTATGTTTCCCCTTGAATCAATGAGGACGTTTTCTAGCTGCATTTTCAATACCGCGCATATTACATGACTGAATGACCACTTATAATATTTGTGCCACACGCTATATAATTAGTTACCTTGAGGTCTCTGTGGAAGACACCTTTGTCGTGACAATAACTAACACCATCAATCAATTGTTGGAAGAGCTTCCTACCTTGGGCCTCTGGAAGTTTTCCTTTGGAAACCTATAGATAAGGATTATAGTAAAGGCTAAAATTCAACATTTGAGACCCTACTATGCAGAAGCACAATATATTGCCAAAGTTACTTACGATTCTGTCAAATAATTCACCACCATTCACGTATTCTAGCACCATGTAAATCTTGCTTTTGCTAGCTAAGACCTGCTTAATGGTACTGTCGTGTCAGAAATGCACCATAGTAAAATACTACTAACATGAACTAAACATTTATGGACATCTGAATGTTTGATAAACCTTGTTGTTATTATTATTATTATTCACTTGCCACCATGAGGCAGCATTTGACAAGCAACAGAAGCCATCACAGACGACATATTTTGACCAAGTTTTCCAAGGAAGAAAAAGAACAACTTTTTGAGACGGGAACCTAATTTATTTAGATTGAGTAGTTAGTACATCAGTAGGTTCAAAGTTGTTAATCCCTGATTTGAACCAAGACCAATTAAATTTTGGTATACCACAGAAGAATACCTTAATATTCCAGGAAGAGACTAATTCCTAATGCTACACAATAAGTCCAAGGAAAAAACAAAACAAAGTTGTCACCTAGGTTTTTAAGTCTTTGGATAGATTCATCTTTCCTCCTCCGTGGTCCCAGACAACCTGGGTCCCCTTCCCATATGCAATACACAACCACAAAATTCAATGATACGACACTTATGGTTATGGAGCATTCACTTACTTGTAAAGTTGGAAAAGAAAAATCTAATTATGTGGGGGGGTCAAGATGGCTCACCAATTATTATTTTTCAACAACCAAAAGATGAATTATCACAATCCCCTTAACTTCATAGATTGAAAAGTATTCCTAAAGTTCAGAAAACTTTTTGCAATATATTTAAGCCTAGTTAAACAATAAAGACAACAAAATTAATAAATAAGAAAGAAATGAATCTTTTAGCCGTGAAAGAGTGAGCGTTGGTCGCTCTTTGCTTCAAGCAAAGATGAATTGGCAAATTGTCTATACACAAACAGAATCAGATTCCAGCATGTCTTTTACTCATTGTTTTAGAAGAACAAAAAGAATATATATATAATCCACTTTAAATACTGAATCTTTAGGTGGAGCTACTTTATCACTACAAACACAACTTGTATCCGCCCCAAAGAACTTTTCAACACCTCAACTTGGCTATATTAGGAGTTTTTCTTTTTTGTTCAAAAGATAATATATTGATGTGATAATATTCGGGTATTTGAAAGAAGGCAAAAGGAAAAGGAGAAGGATCGTATATACCTCATATAATCGGACCACATTAGGATGTTTGAGGAGTTTTAAAGTTCCAATCTCCCTCTTAATCTGCAATTACACATGAACTGCATAAGAGCTTATTGAGTTGTTTCAAATATCAACTTTAATTTATATGATTATCAACTAAGAGCTTCAACACAAACATGTTCAAACAAGAAGTAATCCTAAATATTGGAATAGCTAAATTATTTCTTTCATGTTTTTTTAAATCAGTCAAGGGTCCATCGGAGACAACATCTCTGCCTTCAACCTTCAAGAGTATTTTCAGACCCCACTTGCGTGATTAGACCGTATGTTGTTGTTTGCTTTTTTTCCCAACAAAGTTACCACAAAAGTAGCAAAGTTTCAATTATACATATCAATCAGTCAGCTGTCGTCAAGTTGGACTGATCCATTATTATCCAATTAGAGAATTTTGAGCCACCAAATTGAGCTAATCCTTTAACCTTTTGCATCAAGATTTGGTTGGAAATTTAGTGGAAAGATGAGAATTCTCACCAAACTGCTAACCCCCAAGGCGACTATAATTATAATATTGAGTATTCAAAGTTTAGATTTTTAGCCATATCTCTGAAATTATATGTCCAGAATATAATATTTATGAAATTTAAATGGTTAAAAATTACAGGATTCAGAAATTCAGAAATGATAGGGGTCTTATAAAATTGAGCGAAAATAAAATTACTTAGGTTATTTCTTCTTTATATGTCTAAAGTTTCGATAAACAAAGTTACTTAATGAGCTATGGGAAATAGCTCATGGCCCGGAAACTACAGTTAAAATAAAAGAAGAACAGTTCCGTCCAACCCATCGGAGATGGGATTTGGCCGGAGAAATTAGGGAAGAAGAATTTCTCTGACTAAAACACAAAGGGGCAGACTTCAAATGGAAATTGGTAATGAAAATCAACTTTCTCCATCGGGAAAGAACGAAATGAAGTTACAAAACTAGGAAGAAAAGTAGAGAGAGAAACTGATCCGTGTTTTTTTAAATATAGTAGCTCTTTTTTTCAGAAAAAAGTCCCAATAGATGAATTTCATCCACGAAATTAACAGAGAAAAACAGAAAGAAAATGATAGTAGGTTTGGTTTAACTCTTTCCAGAAGACCCATAAGGAAAAAAATTCATTTAACAGAACAAAGAAGAGTGAAATGGGGAAGAAGTGATTCGAAATGTTTTCTGATTAACTCTTTCCAGAGAACCCAATCAGTAGATGAATTTCATCCACGAAAACAACAGAGAAGAACAGAAAATGGGGAGATAAAAAAAAAGTTAAAAGAGAAAATGGTGTACGCTTGATTAACTATTTCCAGCGAACCCAAATCCCATTAAACGAATTTCATCCACGAAAACAACAAAGAAGAACAGAAAATGGGGAGAGAGAAAATTCCAAAAAAAAAAAAAGTTAAAGAGAAAATGATGTACACTTGTTTTAACTCTTTCCAGAGAACTCAAATCCCAATAGATGAACTCCATCCACGAAAACAACAGAGGAGGGAGAGAGAGAGAGAGAGAGAGAGAGAGAGAGAGAGAGAGAGAGAGAGAAGAGAGAGAGAGAGAGAGAGAGAATTTTAGAAAACAAACCTGATCAGTAGACCGGAGGTCAAGGATCCGACTCTTCTCCAAAATCTTAATGGCGAAAGATTGACCAGAGTCAATATGCCTAGCGTACTTCACTTTACCAAAATTGCCTTCACCAAGTGTCTTCCCCACTTCGTATTTCCCTAATCGCATTCCCTTCTTCCCCCCACCCAGCCTTAATTCGTCTTCCTGCTGTACCAATACCATACCCACAGAAAAAACAAAAAAAAAGTACAAAAATTCAAAGCTTAAATCCCTATAGAAACTGAAAGAATTTAACAAACAAACAAACCAAAAACAATTTTTAAACTCTCTCAGCTCTGATCTTCCTCCCCTTTTTTTTTCCTTTTTTTGCTGTAATGTGTTGTGATATATGAAATGGAGAAGATGAAGATCAGCAGGTTTTGTGTTTCCTCATTTCTCTGTGTTTTGGGTGTTCATATATAAGTAAAAAAATAAAATGTTTTGTACAAATAATAAATGGGGCCCAGTGGACCTTTGCTTGTCTTGGGACCACCTTGTTTATCCGCTAATTAATCCGTGCTTTTTTCATTTGATGATTAATTAAATAAAGTCCGACAAATGTGTATAAAGCGATTTTGGGGTTATTTTGGTTTCTCATTTTGAGTTGGGTATTAACTTTGAAATTCGAGTAATTTAGATTTGTATTAAAAAATGTATTTTAAAAAATAATTTAAATTAGATAATTAAATTTTTGTGAAAAATTTCAAATAAATAATCATAAATGATTTTTCTTTTTCTTCGTTCTTTAGATCAGAAGCATCTGAAACAGTGTCACGCTAATAGAAGAGTATTGCACATTAAGTTAAGTTGTTGTTGGGTGGTGACGAAACTAATAATTTCATTAATAGTGTACAAAATTTAAAATATATATATACTTCATATAATTTTTATATATATATAATATAATTTTTGAGAAACGGTGTTTGACTTACCAACTGTTATTATATTTGGTTACACCATTATGTTGGAGAACTCAATGCAAAAGTGATTTTCCATTTCGTTTTTTAAGCTTCACAATTGCTTCCTTTTTTTTTTTTTTTTTTTCAATTTCACGCTCCTTATCTAAGCTAACTTCATACTCAAAATTTGAATTTAAAATTTTTATTATGTTTGTGTAATTTATTTTATAAATAATGTGTTCTTTTTCTTGCAACTTTATTTAACTTTTCACGTGATATTTAAAACTGTAAGATTAAAGACTATTTTAATACATTATATATATTGATTCAAAAACAGAAAATTTAAAATTCTTCTTTCTTTTTTCTTAAATTTCATGTTAAATTAAAATAAAAAATTGTGTTTTTTTAAAAAAATCTTATATTTTATATTAAAAGATTGCATCCGCCTCTCTGGTCGGTTTAGTTTTAACCAATTTACGTGTGGACAGAATTGAATGACTACTGATTACTTGATAATTATTAATTAACCTTTCACGTTTAAAGTGTGTAGCCAAAAGGTTAACAGGAAAAAAAAAAAACAAAGAGTTTAAAAAGTCACAATACTCAATTTTCGTGTAATTAATTTAAATTCGAGTTGTATAAATTTATTAAAAATTCAAATTAGCTTTCCAGCTTTGCTTTTTATTTTTAATATAAAATTTTTAATTAAGAATAGGAATATCATATTCATATTAATACTGCAATATTTGATGATCGATTTAATTTGCTTTACTAAAAAGAAAATTGGAGTTAAAAAATCGAGTTAAAATATATAATTCTGAAATAATTTAAATAGTAGGATTCATCAATATTCAATTTTACAAATTATTATAGCTAACTTTTAAATTTTAACAAGAACATATAACTCTTGAAAAATTAAGTAATGTTGAAGGATGGAATAAATAAGTTGATAATTAATTATACGGAAGCTTCGAATATACAGAAAATCAAAATTCAATAAAAATCATAAGAAAATATTTTAATCATCTCACAGAAAAGAACAAGAAAAAAAAGAAAATTTAATTATAAAAATACCTGAAAATCCAGTCATAATTTATAAATATTTATTCAAGCTTCAATTATTTAACAATTCATGAATTATTGCTCACTGTATTATATTATATATAATGGTAGTTAGAAGATCAAATAACATGGATAAGAATTTGAAAAAGCTTGCAATTTGAAGGAAATAATTTTGATTACCTATACAATTAGGATTCTAATTTGCCTTTAACATTTTTTGTTTTATTATCATAAAATATAATTATATAAAAAAAAGTAAAATTTAAGAGTTTACGTTTTATGCATCGATCGTATATTATTGGTAGGTTACCATCAAATTTCTAAATTATTTTGTCTTTATTAAATTTAAACATTGTTTTTCTTTTTTATTTCTCTCCTTAAAACTTTTCTATCTTTTCTAGTTTCTCTAGAAGTTCATCCAATTTCTCTCTTTGGACAAATTTCATGTTTGCCATGGTAAAATTAAGCTCTTGATTGGTTATTAAATTTAAAATTTTGAGATTTTAAAGTTACAATTTTTGAAATTTAAAGTTAATTTGAATTTTTGGGGAAAAATTTAAAATTTAGTGAGCGAAAGTTTCAAGATTTGTGTTAGAATGATTTTTAAAAACTTAAAAATATTTGAAGATCAAAATTTTAATCTCCATAAAATATTTATTGAACTTTATCTATAAGACCTGACGGGAGCTATGAAAAAAAAAGTGGTTGAAAAATACACTTTAAGTGTCATGTTTTAGCGAGTTTCATATATAAATTATAGGGATGCAAGTTTTCTGCTTGAACTATTATCAAATGTTTATTAAAATATACCTCAAAATTGAGTAGACTAAGTATTTGCATACAATTGCTTCTAGGCGCGTGCTGACTTAGAGCCTGTTTGGTTAAGCAAACCAACTTATAAGCATTTTTTAACTTAAAAAAGTTAAAAAGTGCTTTTAAAAAGCTAAAAAACAAAAGTTGTTTTCCCCCAACTTTTCATTTTTTGGCTTATAAGTCATTCATATTTGATCAATATATTTACCTTTTTATCCTCATAC
>JACEIK010000128.1:51942-93931 GCA_018107945.1 Datura stramonium | reverse complement strand
TGGAGAATGGACTGATGGTTTGTTTATATGGACTTGGGCAATCCTCCCCTCATGAGCTAGCTTTTGGGGTTGAGTTAGGCCCAGGTGTCATATCTTTACAGTTTGAATCATGTGATGTTGTTGGGTTGTTGTATCATGAAGTGATAAGTCAAAAGTATTACTGTTGGATTGATGAAGATTCTAATGCAGCGGACTTTAATCTCTTTAAAGAGAGCGAGACATTCGTGCCACAGAATATTTATTTATTCATTTTTTTGTTAATTTTATTTTCAATTGTAATTTATGGTATATTTACTAACAATTTTAAGGAGATTCATTCTTGTTACACGTTTGAAAAATCGCGGATATCAAGATAAAAGATCTCAACATCATTCGCTTCATCATCACTAGATCTCTTCAAGAGATGGATAGGTAAAATACTTGCTCAATTCAAGCGGAGGTAAGGTAAAAGACCTTTTACCTAATATTTTTCATAAATAAAGTGATACTACATTTCATGATTATAAATTAGTATTTTAAATTTTCAAAATAGTGGGGGATTGATGAAATGAGAAAAATATTCATCTTGAAAAATATGGGGATTGATGAAACGAGAAAAATATTCATCATGAAAAAATATGATTTGGAGAGAATGCTTCAAACGAGTATTACAAGTGCATATATTAATCTTGGAATAATACACATGTTATTAGTTGAATATGAGATTTTTGGCTCTAATATGAATGTTATCAAACTATAGAAATATGTTGGGTGGCCATTTTCACATAATATTTAAGTGAGCTAAATTTTATTCTTGAAATGAAAAATACCATAAAATATGTGATGAATTTTTTCTTGACAAGTCACGTTATGTTGAGAAATCTGTGAAATACAATTTTATTGATTGTACTAGTCTTGAAACTCTTTTTGATTCATATGTGTGAGAATAATGTGATAAATAAAAAATAAAGTGTGCAAGCCTAATAAGAAATATGGGGTATATGACTGATTGTACTTGGCTTGATATTATTTAAGAAGTACCTAACAAGTACAAGCAAACTATGTATATTTACTTGGTATAAGATTTATGACTTGTCTTATTTTTTTTTAAAAAAAAGTTGTACTCAAAGGGTTTATTTGGTGCAGATGAGGATACTTGGTACTATTTGTTAGAGATAAAAATTGTTATGCTAATGCTACCATGGAGGATGAGTTTATTACTCAGGCTTCAACTAGTGAGGAAGAGAATTGGTTGAGAAATTTATTATTTCAAATATCTTATTTGAAAATTATTTTTTCTATTTTTAATTTATTGTGATAAAATCAATATTACATTGAAGTACAAAATTATATTATAATGGTAATTCGAGATTCTTGAGAATATATTTTATTGTGAGGTCGCATTTGACAAGTGGTACCATCAAAATTGATTATGTCAAATCTTGTGATAATCTTGAGATGAACTAACTAAGACCTTGGCGAGATAAAGGGTCTAAAGCAATTGAGGGGATAGGTATAAACTTTATAAGTTCTAGAGTCATATACGAAACCAAATGTTATACCTCGTAAATTTCGAATCATAGGTGGCTTTATTCGCGTGTTGGTTAAGAATATTTGAAAGCCATACATGCTAGAAAAGGCGGGAAAAGCGGACAATGCCAAGTCGGCGCGTCACAAGGTAAAATACGATTTATAGTGTCCAAGTATATAAAGCTCGGTTTGTGATGATAATTCCCTTTAATTAATTATTTCCTTTAATTAATAATTCCCTTTAATTAATATTCCCTTTTAAAAAAACAAACAAATAATTATTTTTTAATTATTAAATAACTTCCTTTTAACTCTTTGCTTCATACAATTATTATAATTTCCTTTAGTTAGTGATAATTTCCATTGTGTCCAAGGAAACAGAGGAAAGAAACGAAGAAAATTTAAATAATGGATTGAATTACATTTGCTGGCAGAGTCTAAACTCAAATTAACCTCGAATGCAGGATTGTATTTAGCGACGGGGAGCATTTCCTACCGATTTTGTTTCGCGGGCATACGGCCGGCGAATCGTCGAGCTCTGCAGAACTAGTAAGTAGAATTTCTCCAAATTAGTGTCTATGTCTTCCTGCTTAGTGAAGTGAATGCTTATAAGCCACGGACTTACGAAAAACTATGAGTTTTCGGCCGTCTTTGATAAGCCTAAGTTTAAACATAATTATATCGAAAGTAGCGCCGTCCTTGAGAATAGTGTTGTATTTAGTACTAATTGACGTGTTTATGAATACGGTTGGGAGATTTAGGTGAATGCGGCCAGAGGCCTCGTCAGACGGTCGGATAACTCCGAGGTTAAGGTATGTGAAGTTGTTTTTCGGCAAGTTAGTAAGCTTTAGTGTTATGGATCATAGTAAACTCCGTATTTGAACTCTCGGAGTTGAATGAGAGTGAGTAAGTTTAGTACATCTTGGTTTGCGTTCTTGATATCGTATTTCGGTCAGAAAGATAGAAAAGCATGCGCGAAAAGGGCGAGTTAGCATTCAGTTAGAATAGCTTATTGTATGACTAGCAAACATGTTATAGAATAAAAGAAGCAGATTTTAGAATATAAGCTAGTAAGTATTATCGATTAGATAGACGAGATATTGGCTACGAGATTAGCCAACGGTTAAAGAAAGATTTCGAAATCGGTATATTCATTAAAGAATCGGCTTTTTAGATAATCTTCTTGATTATACATGCTTGCTATTTATATGTGTTATTTGCTTGTTGAGACTTGTTGTGGCGTGAGGGCCCCGCAATGGCGTCACCATTGCCCCAGGTTGGTAATGTGCTTCCTTGTGGCGGGTAGGTTTAGTCACTCCAAGGAGTGGCGTGCACGGAGTCCCAGCTTGGAGGCCGAAGATGGGATGAAGCTTTCCACAGCGTGATCGATCGGCATTACGGGTGCGGCTCACAGGTTTCGAGATAGCCTGTTGAGTTTTGTGTCCCGAGCAGACCACTATCTATTCTGTCTGGCCACATTGATTATTAATGAAAATTGCTCACAGGTTTGGTAGCCTAGTTGAGTTTGTGTCAGGATCCAGGTACTATCTGTTCTCCCATGCCTGGGTCGCCCGGGCAGGCAGTTATTTATCACGGGAGGCGAGGCCGGCCAGGGACCAGGGCGGTAGAGGAGCTCGGTGAGCGGATAGTGGAGTGACTTATTTTTGGCGGATTTTGGCCGGGTAGGGTATTTAGATTGTTGCTTGCTTGGTGCCATGGAAACATAGAGTTGAGTATTGGCTCTTGCTTGCTACTTGTATATCTATCTATGTGTTATATATTAGCTTCCCAAACCCCAGTCATCGCGTTTCACAGTGCCTTTCACTTTTGCTCGATGCAGAAAAGCATGATCTGTTCATTTAGTTATAGATTATCTCTACTTGGCCAGACTTTACTTGAATTATCTTTCATCCTTTTGATTCTTTTTAGTTATGTTATTTGATTTAGCTGCGTACTCGAGTACAGCCAGTACGCCTTGATGGAGTCTTTGCATTACTTACTGCGGTACTGCATGGAAACGAGGAGGCGATCCTCGTGATTCGATCATTTGTTGAGTTGTCGGCTCACATGCGTCAGATGCGATTCCCCGAGAGGTGTAGCTCTTTTCTTTTGATGTACGGTATGGGTAGGTCAAGGGACCTGTCCCGATCATTTCTATCATTACTCATAGAGGCTTACTTGATTGTTTATTTATCTCCTGTGGTCAGTTAAGTTGTGGTCGTGTGAGACCGTAGTTTGATAATAGTGGTGACCTTAGGTCGCGTAGCTTTCGATTGTTTACTGTTAAGTTTTTTTAGATGTGCAGTCATTTGTTATTCGAATGCTTGGAGGCTATAGGCTGATGGGCGGAGGGCGTGTTTACAGTAGTTATATAAACCCTTTGTTTCCCAGAGAAATGAAATAGAGCTAGTCGGGCACCGAGATGTGCTTAGGCTCACCGGTTGCTTGATCCGAGTCCCTCTTAGGGCACCGGTGCGATCATACCCCGGCGGGGGTGACAAACTTGGTATCGAGCGGGTCGTGTCCCGGGGAGTGCACGAGCCGTGCTAGTAGAGTCTTGTCTATGGATGTGTTGTGCACCACGTCGCATGGCGGGGAGTACCAGGCATGATAGGATGGTTACTCTTGCTCTCAGATCAGTCGTGCTATAGAGCGGTACGGTACGAGTTGAAGTCTAAAACTTATTGTATTCTTTGTTTCGAGATAAAAATGGCGGTCATCAACACCTGCCACGGGCGAGAAGACTAGATACGGCGGCGGGGAGAGGCACAGCGGGATGCCTCGATTTGAGCAGTCGGCCGTCACGAGGGCGACATAGAGAAACCCCATCCATGACCTACCAGTAGTTTCCCCTGCTCACCGGGGAGGCACGTTGGGCGACACGCCTCAGGTGGCTCATGTGCCTTCGCCATCGATCGGGAGGTCGCGTAGTCTTGTAGTTATGATAGCACGAATGTTAGCGGCCACAGCGCCGGTCGGCGCCACACACGCGCGAGTAACCGAGTGGAACGGCGGTTCGAGTTGGGAATTTTTGTACTTGGGTCCCCCGCGGTATACGGGATTCGGTCCCGAGTGAGAGGACCCTCGGGACTTTTTTAGATCAAATGCGAGAGGATATTTCGAGTTATGCATGTAACCTACTGATGCATTGGTAGCGTGTCCGGTTACGGGATCTAGCTATATTGTGGTACGAGAGTTGGGAAAGGTCAGAGGCAGAGATGTTGTCCCTCCCGACTGTGCAGACCCGGTTTCTCGGAGCCTTTCTAGACCATTATTTGCGAGGAGATCGTGAGGCCCGGATGGACCGGTTACGCATCTAGAGCGAGGGCGAGGGCGTACGTGAGTATGCTTTGCGGTTTGACTCCTTGGCAGTTATGCTCCGGCATTTGTTGATACCGTACCGGTGAGTTCACGAGATTTATCATGGGTCCTAAATCAGGAGTATGCGAGGCATGTATGACGACGTTTCGAAAGATATGGACATCGCCGTACGAGCTTTGCTCGGACCGTAGAATTAACTAGGCAGCTGACAAAGTAGTAGACGAGCCGTCGAAGCGGCCTTGCATGAATAGACCGAGATGACATACAAAGGGAAGTTCGGAGAGGACCCAGGCCTCGACTATCGAATGGGCCCCTAGACCCCCACACTCCACCCGGCGGCGGCGGTAGATATCCTCGTAGAGGAAGTGAGCTTAGTGGCGGTTCCGGGACGATAGAATCCCCGCGGCGGAGAAGGGGAGAGCGAGTAGATTTGCACCCTCACCTGCCCTTATTGCAATCGACACATTAGGACCTTGTAGATATGGCACTACTGGGTGTTATGCGGTCGGGATGGGCATCGGATGAGGGATTGTCAGGCCCGAGAGGGATTCTGAGAGGAGAACCGATCGGGGCAGAGGAGATCCGGGAGCCACAGCTCCAGCTGACCCCGGCGAGCGCGGAGCCTCCGAACTCGACGGGGCGAGAGGACGAGGTAGATCGGGAGCCTCCCGGTTCGGAGTGCGGGCTCAAACCGTACTTATGCCTTGCCCGGGGGCATGATTCGGGCGTCTCAGGATGTAATGCCAGTGCAATGATTATTTGTTCTTACCACCTTATGTATTGGTCGACGAGATCCACTCTGTCTTATGTTACCCCATTTGTAGCACGGAGGTTCAATATTGCACGGAATTGTGACATCCCTTTTCGAGTATCACGCCCATCGGTGACTCGATTATAGCTGCTTGAGAATTTGAAGGTTGTACGGTGGAGATTCTTGGCCAGTCAGACCCGCAGTAGATCGGTGAGTTAGAAATGATAGACTTCGATGCCATAATGGGTATGGATTAGCTGATCTTAGTGCTTTGCCAATGTTGAATGTTGGACCAAGGCGGTCCGATTCCACTTTCAGGAGAAGCGGGTGCGGGAGTGGGCGGCCTTGCATTACGCGAAAAGAGTAGGTTTATTTCCCTACCTTCGAGGCGAAGTTGATAACTAAGGATGTATTTACCATACAGTGAGTTCGGGATGTCAGGAAGAATCTCCAGACACTCGATGCATTAGAGTGGTGAGCAGTATCGGATATATTTCCCGAATGAGTTACAGGTATTAAATACTCCGAAAAGGAAATAGATTTTGCTATCGATTTGTTGCCGGGCACTCAGCATATCAATTCCTCATACCGTATGGCTCTGCGAGAACTTAGAAAACTAAAGGAAGCCCATTTTGAAAGATACGTTAGACAAAGGATTCATCCCGGGCAGTACTTCACCATAGGGTGCGCCGGTGTTATTTGGCAGAGAAAGAAAAGGTAAACCATTTCTGGATGTGCATAGATTATCAGCGGTTAAACAAGTTACAGTGAAGAACAAGTACGCTTCCCGGAATTGATGACTTATTTGATCGATTGCGGGCAGTGCTTTCTAAAATTGACTGGAATCGGATATCACGGTTGATACGTGAAGAGATATTCCTGAACCCAACGTTCGGGGCCGTGGACATTTGAATTTCTAGTCATGTCCTTTGGGTTAACGAATGCCCGGCAATATTCATGAACCTGATGAGCAGTATTTTAGGACCTTTCCTGGACTTGTTCGTAATAGTATTTATTGATGACATTGTAGTATTCTCGCTCTGAAGCGAGATCCACCTGGATTCATTTTGCGGAGCAAGATACTCCGAATCTCGAGAGCCTTGATTATATGCTAAATTTTCCAAGTGTAGTGCAGCAATTCGGTAGCCTTTTTAGGGCACATTGTGTCGGATCTTTGGTATTCGGGTTGACACGCGAGAAGATGAAACGATCAAATCATGGCCAAGGCCTACCACTCCCGGCCAAAGTCAGTAACTACAGGATTAGCAGGAATTATTACAGGAGTTTGTTGAAGGGTTCTCGACTATTCGACACCTCGACCAGCGCGCGAAGCGACAAAATTTCGGTGGACGAGAGGCATGCGGCGAGTTTCCCGGGGCCGGGGATGGGTCGGCCTCCGCCCCGTGTGGCGTTAGGAAGGTACGAGAGGTTATTCGGTATATTGCGGCGCTTCGGGCGTCGGGTTGGGATTTGCGTGTTGATGCGGCATGGTAAAGTGATTGCATATGCTTCCCGGGCAGTGAGAAACACGAGAAAAACTACCCTACCCACGACCTGAGTTAGCCGCAGTGATCCACGCCTTGAAAATGTGGAGACATTATTTGTATGGTGTTATTGTGGACATTTTCACAGTCACTTGAAGAGAACACACAGGTATATCTTCCTCGAAGGGAGTTGAATGCTGCGGCGGCGTGTTGGTTGGAATTGCTAAAAGATTACGACGTGGATATTCTGTACCACCGGGGAAGAGCCAATGTTGTAGGCGTGCTCTGTTCGAAAGTCATGGGGAGTTTGGCGTATTTGCGGCTAGAGCAGCGGGTGGTCGAGGAGATAAATCGATTAGCTAGCTACAGCCGTTCGTGTAGGAAACGAGAGGGACAACGGGCGGTAATTCGAGAACACATGAGAGTCATCCTTAGTTGTGGGAAGCGAGAACGGCAATATGAGGATCTGACCTAGTTCGGCTTAAAAATTTATATTCATTTGAGAAGCGCGAGAATTCCGGAGTAACGAGAGGATGGAGCGCTACGTTGTAAAGACGTTTATGTGTTCCCAATGTTTCGAGGCCTCATGACATATCATGAGCGAGGTACATTAAGCCCGATATTCTCTTCACCACAGCTTTTAACAAAGATGTACCATGATATGAAGAAAACTCTTTTGGTGGCCGGTATGAAAAGAGAAATTCTTGAATTTGCTTAGCCCGAGTGTCTTAGCTATGACAGGTGAAAACATAACATCGAAGCCGGGCGGTTTGACTCGGGATATAGTTGTGACTCTATGGAAATGGGAAGCTATAAATATGGATTTTGTGAGGATTGCAAATGTAGACATAGACATGACCTTCTATATGGGTGATAGTTGGCGGATTGACCAAATCATTTCATTTCACACTTGATGAAACTACATACCAGTAGAAGATTATCTTGATTGTATATTCGAGAAATAGTCGGGTGCACGCAGTGCAGTATCCATTATTTCGAGACGGAAGGAGCGCGGTTACGAGTGCAGGTACAGCGTCGTTTGAGAAGTGCAGATGCGATTAAATTGAGCTCTTGCATTCCACCCTCAAACGGATGGGCAGGAAGTGGAACGCGCCCATTCGGACGCTCGAAGATATATTGTGTGTGCTAGATTCCCGGTGGTAGGCTGGGATGAGCATTTGTCCTTAATCGAGTTGCTTACAATAACGGCTATAAACTCGACTCATGAATGGCGCCTTTCGAGGCTTTATACGGGCGTGCGAGATCGCCGGTTGGTAGTTTGAAATAGGAGAATCAGCTGATAGTTGGGCAACATTCGGCGGTCGGAAGAGAAAGTAAAACTTGCTCCCGAGAGAAACGCTATTATTGCCTAAGATGGCAGAAATCATATGCGGATATGCAGCGCAGGAACACAGGTTACGATGTGAATGGTAGGTATTTACGAAAGTGTCTCCGATGAAAGGGGTGATGAGATTCGGCAAGAAAGGTAAGCTCGGCCAGATTTGTCGGGCATGCTCAGGTCCCTTGTGAAGAATAGGCGAAGTGGCGTATGAGGTGAACTTGCGCGAGGTGAATATTCATCCGAGTCTTCCATGTATCCATGTTGAGAAATGCTTAGGAGACCCGTTAGAAGCGATTCCGATCCGGGATATCCCGAGGTTACGAAAGAGCCCCCTAGCCTACGAAGAGGTTCAGTGGCTATCTTGGAAACCAGGCAGTTCGCGAATTGAGAACTAAAAGATATTGCGTGTTGTCAAAGTATTATGGCGTAGAGGCAGAGGAAATGACGTGGGACGCGGAGGAAGTCATGAAAGCTAGATATCCTCACTTGTTCCCAGGAGACCTAATCAAGCGGCAGTATGTCAGGTATAATTACTTATGCGGTACCATGTAATTCGTATGTATATATGAGAAAATCGATGTTTAGTTATCAAATAATTCTCTAGTATCGTGTAGATACTGTGTTGGACTTTTAAATGTTTCGGAGTTTTGGGATAGTCCATATTACAGGGAAACTTCTGTCAAAATTTTCTAAGTAATAAGTTGAGTAAGTTGAGAAGTCCTGCAGATAACGGATCTCACCGTTCGAGGTAGAATGTTCTTAAGGGGGAAGATGTTTATACCCTAGTAAATTTAGAGTACATAGTGCAGTATTCGCGTGTTGGTTAAGAATATTTAAAAGCCATACATGCTAGAAAAAGGCGGGAAAAAAAAAAAAAAGCGGACAAACGCCAAGTCGGCGCGTCCTTTAGGTAAAATACGATTTATAGTGTGTCAAGTATATAAAGCTCGATTTGTGATGATAATTCCCTTTAATTAATCATTTCCTTTAATTAATAATTCCCTTTAATTAATATTCCCTTTAAATAATGTTAATTTTCCTTTAATTAATAAATAACTTCCTTTTAACCTCTTTGCTCCTTTAATTAATATAATTTCCTTTGGTTAAGTGATAATTTCCATTATTAATCGAGGAAGCGGTGCAGGAAAAGGCGAAGAAAATTTAAATAATTCGTTCGATTACGGCTATGACAAGTCTAAACTCAAATTAACCTCGAATGCCCAGAGGTATTTAGCGGCGGGGAGCATTTCTACGGTTTTGTTTCGCAAAATAGAGCCGGCGAATCGTCGAGCTCTGCAGGGCTTAGTAAGTAGAATTTCTCCAAATTAGTGTGCATGTGCTCCCTAGCAGTGAAGTGAATGCTTCTCATGCAGACTTACGAAAAATAGCAAGTTTTCGGCCGTCTTTCGATAAGCTAAGGTTTAGGCTATAATTATATCAATGGCGTGTCTACTTAGAATAGTGTTGTATTTAGTACTAATTGACATGTTTATGAATACGGTTTCCAAGAATTTAGGTTGGAATCTTGTAGAGCCTCGTCAGCAGTCGGATAACTCGAGGTTAAGGTATGTGAAGTTGTTTTTTCGGCAAGTTAGTAAGCTTTAGTGTTATGGATCATAGTAAACTCAGTATTTGAACTCTCGGAGTTGAATGCGAGAATTAGTAAGTTTAGTACATCTTGGTTTTGCGTTGGAAATCGTATTTCGGTCAGAAGTGAAAAGCATGACGCCAAAGGCGAGTTAGCATTCAGTTGAATAGCTTATTGTATGATTACTTAAACATGTTATAGAATAAAAAGAAAGAGATTTTCGAGAATATAAGCTAGTAAAAGTATTGCTCCAGTTAGATAGACGAGATATTGGCTACAGATTAGCCACTTGATTAAAGAAAGATTTCGAGAATCGATATAGTCAGGTAAAGAATCGCTTTTAGATAATCTTCTTCGTTATACATGCCCTTTATTTATATGTGTTATTTGCTTGTTGAGACTTGTTGTGGCGTAGGGAGCCCCTTATTGGCGTCTCGCGCTTTGGAGTTGGTAATCATGTCGCCCAGCGAGCGGGTGGGTTTAAAGTCTCACTCCAAGTGGCATGCACGTCTGACTTGGGCCGAAGATAGGATGAAGCTTTCCCGCAAACGATCAATCCCGGCATTATAGGTACGCTCAGGTTTTCGGAATAGCCTGTTGAGTTTTGTGTCCGAGGAACCCAGACCTATCTGTTCTTTTGTATCTGTACATTCGATTATTCGAGTGTAGCTCCGGTTTTCGAGTAGCCCCGTTGAGTTTGTGTCCAGGATCCAGACCCTATACATTCTTGTCTACGAGTCCTCCGGGCCGAACACGATTATTATAAGGAGAGGCCGAGGCCGAGCCGAAGACCCGGGGCGGTAGAGGGCTGAAGTGAGCGGATGAGTGGAGTGACTTATTTTTGGCGGAGTTTGACACGGGTAGGGGTATTTAGATTGTTTGCTTGCTTGGTACCATCAGAGCTTATGGAGGTTATTGGCTCTTGCTCTTTGTATATATCTATATGTTATATAATATTAGAACACTAGACGGCGGAGTAATGACGTTTGCAGTACGCCTCCGCCTTACGATGCAATCATGATCCTGTTCATTTCGGTTATTCGGTTATCTCTGCCATACGAGACTTGCTAGTTATCTTTGTCCCTTTTGAAGTTACTTTAGTTATGTTATTTCGGTTGCTTTGCATACTCGGTGCAGCGGTGCGCGCCACGGTAAGTCTTTGCATTACTTACTGCAGTACTCATAGACGAGAGCGATCCCTCGTAATTCGGTCAGTATTGATTGTCGGCTCACATCATCCAGTGATTCCCGAGTGTAGCTCTTTTCTTTTGATATGCAGTATGGGTAGGTGGGGGGCCTGTCCGTCATTTCTATCATTACTCGTAGAGGCTTGCGGTGTTTATTTATCTCCTTTTTGTGGTCGATTAAGTTGGTCGTGTGAGACCATAGTTTGATAATAGTGGTGACCTTGCCGGTCACGTAGCTTTTCGGTTGTTTACTGTTAAGTTTTAGATGTTACGGTCAGGCACATTATTCGGAGTCTTTGGAGAACATAGGCCCCAGATGGCGGAAGTTTGTGTTCACAGTAGTTATATAGCCCCTTTTGTTTCCGAATCGAAATAGAGCTAGCCGGGCACGGATGTGCTTAGGCTCACCGATTGCGATCCAGGTCCCTCTTAGGGCACAGTGCAGTCATACCCCCAAGGCGGGGCACGGCGCCCAAACACAGGGGACTAGAGATCCTATAACTAAGTTCGTTTGGAAAAATGAATCATATAATAACTTGTTGTGAAATGCACTATTTATATTTATTTTATTCCTCAATGAGATGTGAGTGCATTTAGCCTATAAGAATTTGTGGAAGTGAGTCTATGAACTCTTAATAAAAATTTGTACCTCGCTATAAGTAGGGTGTTAGAGTTAGGAGCATCACTTGACGATTTCACTTATGTGAGTATGGAAGTAGGCCGCTTCCTATGAGTATGAGACTTATTCTCAAAAACACTCATGAAAATTGGGATAGCATACGACCGTAATGTGCAGCGATTAAATCGTATGTCAACATCTTGATTATTATGTGTAAGCGGGATCATTTCTTCCCTGTAGTAGTCATTGTTCAGAATGCAGGACCACTCTTGACTCTGGCGTAAAAATTATTGTTTAATTACAATTAAAAATTATTATTTTAATTACTAAAAAGTTTCAATGCAAAACACACCTTTATTTATGTATAATAGTTTCCCTTTCAATGAAATTGGTGAACTTACTTATTTTAATGTTCAAATGATTGGGGTAATGTTGGAGCATATGCATTTTAATGTTAAAGTGGATTATCTTATCATGTTAATTACCATGGATTGATAAGAAAACAATGAAAGTGGGCATTATTCTTTGGTATAACTCATGTTATTACTTATATCATTATCTCCTCAAATTACATCTCGCACATCCCTCTCACAATTCATTCTATCGAAAATTCACAACTATATAAAGAATAGTTTCTTCTTTGTATTATAAAAGTAGAAAAAGATGAGAAGTATGAAAAAATAATAGAGTATGTAGTGAGAGTAGTGTAAAGAGAGTTGAAAAAAAGAAAATATTCTAAATCTTCAATTAATTAGAGTATTCACAAAAAGAGAGTGTTTTGTATTGAAGGAAGATGTTCTTACTAGTATAGCTTTGGACTCTTCAACTAATCCAAAATTACTTGAGTCGTATGATATTTTTGGGTTGTTGTATCTTGAAGTAAACAAGCTAAGAGTATTACTATTGGATCGGTGAAGATTATACAAGTGTGAGTTTGAATCTTCTTAAAGAGAGTGAGATATCCCACTACCTCGGCCTTAATATTTATTTATTTATTTTTGAAAAAATAGTTCAAAACACACTCTAACTATGTACAGGTGTTTATTATACACTTCAATTTCACGGGGTCCTATGACCCCTGGACTAACCCACAACTAAGGTATTAAACTACTATGCTTTGCTTATGTGGCGAAGAAAGTGTAATGTACCGCCGGGAAGAGGTAAGAGGAGAAAAATATGCTAAAAAATTCTATTTTTATAATTTTTTTTTTACTTTTTCTCTTTTGTTTCTCTTTTATTTCTCTCTCTATCTTTATTCTCTTAACTGCTGGTTATCTTCTTCATTGCTCCATAAGTGATTAGAGCGACCTTATTTCGGCCAAATTTTCATAATTTAAAGCATTAGTTTTCTTTTAACCTTCTTCTCTTCTCTTTATCTCTCTATTTTTCTTATTAGTATCTTCTTCACAACTCCATAGCGATATCGGTGACTAGTTCGAATATGGTGAATCTCTATATTAATTTGAAATCATTTCAACTTCAATCTCTCATTATACTAGAAGAAAATTTCAAATGTTTAGTCAGATTCTTGGCTCCCGCCGTCCATTAATGGACCGGATAATTAATTTTTATTTTTGCCATTTTCTTACGCCAAATACACAATAAAACACTCATTCTTTTTTTACGAGATATATAAATCAAAATTAATCTCAGTTTATAAATAAAAAATAAAATTTCATTATTAAATTTTTCAATCGCCAAAAAAAAAATTCGCTACCAAGAGGTAATATAAGTCTTGGTATTAGTAAAACTCGAAAAGTAAAAAAAAAATGAATAAAAGGAAAAAGATTAGAGAAGCAATTTTTTTTTTTTTTAAAGAATATGAAATTTACACGTACGCGCGTGCATATCACCCTTTAACACAAATTTGAATATGACTTTTTAAGGAAGTATATATTATATTTTAAATTAGTTGACCCTCGCAAAATTAAAGTGTGTAACAATGAGTCGGACATAGTTGGAGTGTGTTTAGAACTCTTTTCCTTTGTTTTTATTAATTTTATTTTTGAATTGTAATTTATGATATATTCACAACATCTATTAAAAAATAATGAGTAAAGAAACTTCTATGAACTCTCTCCATCATAAAAGTGTTAAAACTTGCCTTTTATTACTGTTTTCAATTTAGCAAAGAAGTTTTTTCCTCTTCAGTGTATGTAAACTATATCGAGTTTATCATTGATGAACTATGAAAAAGAAGATGAAAATGAGTATTGAAGTAAAAGATCGAAGAGGAAGAGAGAATCATTTAATTTCTTGTAATCAAAGTTGTGTGTATACAAGATAGGTAGACTCTATTATAATAGTGTTAGATGACAAGAATGAATTAACTAAACTTAACAACTTCTTTAACTACCTTTATAACTAACTATAACTAACCCAAACTAGCTGTGATTTTAACTGCTCAAATGTAACAATTGATTACAGAAGATTTTGAAGCATGCTCTTGACTTTGAGTTATAGGCTCCTGTGATATGTGGCGGGCGACTTTGGGAATGTCTGCTTTCCGTGTTAGAATGTTCAACTCCATGTTCATTAAAAGTGTTAGTAGTATTAGTCATAGGATACAGGATCCAAATATTGAAACAAGGAGAGTGATGGGAGCAGTCATAAATGGAAATACTTCTTTCTTAAACACCACAATCTCTATTAACAAGGATTTAGAATTCATGTCATACAAGATATATCCTTTTTTAACACCAGTATCCCATAAGCACAACCGTTCGATCCTTGGCTCCGTTTTATCATTTTGATGTATAATTTTAGCATATCATAAGCAACCTAGAACTCTCATATGTATTAAAGATGGCTTCCTTCTATATAACTTCTCATAGGGAGACATGCCCCTCTGAGAAAAAGGTAGTCTGTTGTGTATACCTTTGCGGCTAATGCGGTATTCCCGAAGGATATTGAAATTTTAGCACGAAATCTAAGAGCCACTTGCCAGCTTATAATAGCAATAATAAGTGTTTCCTCTGACAACACCATTTTCTTGAGGAATATACACAAGTCCTTTGATGAATAATACCTGGAGCTAACGGTGCAGACGGTATTTACAAATTCGATGCCATTGTCTGTTCTACATATTTTTACAGTTTTGTTGAAGCTTGTGTTTGAACCTGTATAAGAAATTATGTGATTACTACACATGCGTCATACTTTAATTTAAGCATATAAACCCAAGTCATTCTAGGTAATCATCAACTATAGTCCAAAAAATATTTATTTTCATTAGCGTAGGAGTATTATAGGGACCCCGTATATCCGTATAGATAAATCAAAACCTTTGCTACTTTTAATACTACTAGCAGGAAAAAGAAAATCTAAACTTGTTAGCACTTGGACAAATTGTACGTTTATTTATTATTCTAGCTATAGACTCGAGACTTGCTAGAAATTGGTACATCAAGTACAATAGTTGAAATATGTCAATCTTTTATGCCACAAGTTTATAACCCATTTCTGTCCATGACTAGACTTAGTAGACTATTGGCAGATGATGTATCTTCATGACTAGATTGACCAAGTTTCTGATTGAGTAGATAAAGGCCTCTTCCACTCTACCAATCTCCTTCACCTTCCCACTTGAGAGATCTAAAAAATGTAAAAATCGGGGAAAAAAAAAGAAGAAAACACCTGATACGGTTCCTGAGTAGGCTTTAGACACAAACATTAAATTGTACTTAAATTGTGGTAATAGATAAACATTTTTCAATGTACTTCTATTTGAGATAGTGCTAGAACCGAGTGTGTGTAACTAATGAAATATCTCCATTAGGAAAGGTATACTTTCTTAGAGCAATTATTTTCGGTGACGAGATGTTGTATCGGCGTACACTATCTCATGCTACCATATGGTTTGTGGCATCAGTGTCTATTATCGATCCTTTTAACACTAGAAGACTAAACAAACACTACTTATACTGTATCATCAATATTTACCTACATTATCCTAGTTATTGATAGTCATATTTGCACTAGCGTGAGAGTTGCTTGTTCAACGTTTGGAGAATCTTGCTTTCCGTATTGCTCTTTAGTGAATATGCATGCTCTAGGTGGATGCCAATCACGGTCGTCATTTGTCCTCTTGAATCAATCCCATGGCCCTGATAGAGCCTGTAACATTGGCTATAACATGTGTACTTTGCCCTTGATCATCGGCAAATTCATGCAGGCGCTTTCAGTCGAACATTATAAGCTCCTCCCTCTGAATTGTAGGCCCGAACCCTCACGATTATTGCCATGAAATCCTTGACCTCCACTGCCAAACCTCCTTTTCTTGAAATATGAGATACCCCATAGCTTGCAACACTCTTCTTTCCGCATGTCCCTCCATTTTTGCAATAATCGCATTCGCGACTTATAATCTTTCTGATTTTTGAATGCATTGCCTTATTTTTGAGTATAATGCAGATGCTTCATGAAGAAGTAGTAGAAACATGCGGGCGTGGTCCGGCCTTGAGTAAACCGAGTGCGGCAATAGACTTGTTCTTCATCATTCGAGTCATAGCATAAGCTTGATTTTACGTGGGCAAGGTACATCAATGATTTGGCTTCTTGCTTGTTGATAGGTATCCCATTCGGCCCATTAAATTGATAGAGTTTGCCTTTGTAAATAGCTCACGAAATCTCTAGATCTTGCACAATCACAACTGGAGGTGGAACCAAAAAGACTCAGTTCATTCCACAACCCTTAAGCTTAGTAAAATACAACGATATAGAATCGGTTCACACGAGACAAAGTTGATTTCTTTGTGGAGATTGAAAGGTTCTTGACCCGCTAACCTTGTCAAATCTTTTCTTCAAATCCTCCACACTACCCAAGCGGTGAGAAGCATAAACTACTCCACTCAGTAAGCTACTAAGCGATTCATCGGCCACTTTGACAATACAATTGCATTAACTCTCCCCTTTGTGTCCTGACTCCTCTACAAAATTTTCTTTTTGCAAGAACCATCTACCATACTAGCTTGTTTCTTCCTAGCAAGGCTATCTCGCGTAGAACAACTTCAGACATAATAGTTTTCGGTTCAGTTAATTGACAGAAATTAAAAGCTCCACTCATTAGAAGTACTAAGAAAGAGAGGGTGATTGATATCCACAGTAATCATTTGAATGCCCTTTACTTTGCACCCCACATTGTAGGTTGGTTGAGCATTTGATTGGGCAGCCATTGTTTCTTGATTCAAATTTGAGAAATTGTGAACAATGCTTTCCTTTCTGCTCGATTCTGACATAATTTGAAGAATCAAGCGAAGAGAATCAAAAAGAAGGAAGATGAAGAAAGATCATAATCTTGAGCTGATCATGTGCTCACGATACCATAGTATATCGGTTAAGTCATTGATGGTATGAAAAGAAGATGAAAATGAGTGATGGCGAAGTAAGAGATCCAAGAGGAAGAGAGAATGATTTAATTTCTTGTAATCAAAGTTGTGTGTATACAAGATAGGTAGGCTCCTATTTATAGTTTTTGAATTGAGCAAAAGTGAATTAACTAAACTTAACAATTTCTCTAACTACCTTTATAACTAACTATAACTAAGTTAAACTAGCGCCCGTTTATTGCTTTCGAATGTAATAGTTGATCTGAAGCTTCATGCTTCTTCTTCAACGAGTATGAAGAGTATATTTTAATGGGATGATACACGATAATCATAAGAAGCCAGTCCATCCTCTTCATTTTAGATCTGAAGAGTATTTGTTTCTTATATGGTGTTAACATTAACAAAGGCATTTGAGAGAGATAATGAAATCAATGAATCAAAATCTAATGTTTTGTTGTAATTAGGTACAACGTTACTAGAATTACAATATGGAGATTTCTGCGTGAGAAATCATGAAGATTTGAAGCTTGTATAATCAAGTAGAAAAGGAAGAAGAATAGACTGCCAAAAACTCTCCAAAAGCTGCTGAAGAAGACAAGGATATTCAGATCCCTATTCACGCCACAATAATATACTACTTTCATTCGGATCATATAATTAAGTATATTATTTTATGTATACAAATCAGATGTTTTACTGGCATAATAACGGTGATAAAAAATTGCATCATATATTATATATACACCAAATTTTCTATACACGATTTTCTCTCAAATTTGATCCTTCCTGCTAAAAGTTCTAGAATATGTATTGAAATTTGTGTATTTGTAATTGTTTGTATAAAATGTATATAAATCTTGTATACGTAATACTAGAAAACTTTTGATTGATGATGTGTACTAAATGTTTATGAAAACTAGTATGTGCCATTTCGAGATATTTATAGTCACTTTGAATATGAAATCTGATAGGTATATATCATACAGTTTTTAAAAAATATTAAAAATTGTTATGTGTATGAAAATTTATTTAGAATTTAAGTACATATATTATTTTTGAGATATGTGTGATCATAATGTATATGTATAAATTCTATATAAATTGATCTTTAAACTATTAAAAAAAGTGATACATGTATGAAATGTCCATAGAATCTAAGTTGTATCAATTGAGATGTGTGTGATTATTGAGTGTATAACTTATAAATAATTAAGCGATTTTTGAACTCGACTGTGCATAATTTTTAAAATTTGTTAGAACAAAAACAAATGAAGAAAACAGGGCATAATATCAATTTGGATGTGAAAAGAAAATTTCGACCACAAATAAATGAAGAAGATTTCAGTCATAAATTATGAAAGAAAAATTCTAACATAGATTAGGTAAAGAGATATATATATATATCCTTGATAAATACTTCTTCCATTTCATTTTAAGCTGGTAGGTATATTAAAAATAATTGTTTTTAAAAAATGCTTACTAGTTTTAAAATTTAAGAGATAATTAACCATGTTTTTCAATTCTATCCTTAATATTTAAAACCATTCTAAAATGTGAAAAAATTATTATATATTTCAAAAAAAAATTAGCTGATGTTATCTTAACAAGTAAAATAAACTAGACTGAGCAGCACAAAAAAGAGTCCTAATCTAAACGAAGACCTAATAATGGGACTATGGGAGCAGAGATGATAAACTTTATTCACTCCCCCGCATATTTTAATTTGTTTGGAACTTAATAAATTTATATTAACAAGAATGAATATATTTTATATCTTTAAAAATTAATTTAAAATTTTGAATTCCATAATTGATGAATTTTTTAAGCTTAAAAGTTAAAATAAATTGGTGTTTTATATTATAATATATTTAAAATACTGAATTTCAAAAATCTTTAATCACATAGTAAAATGATATTTTATTAACATCATAATTTTAAGGCTTCACTTCTTTCTTCTTTTTTTTTGGCCAAACAACAAAACCGTGTTGTCTTATTTATTCCAAATAGAAAAGTAGCCAAAATAATAGAACTCTAACCATATATTTCTTTTTAATTTCTTCTTTAAATGTAATAATTATTTATTCAATTATGTATTTTTGGGGGGGATAATATTTAAAAAAGAAAAAATTAAAAAAACAAAAAAAACCTTTTTAAAAAAATAAAATATTTTAACCTAAAGAATTCCAGTCATAGTTACAAATTTGATTTTAAAATGGATGATCCAAATAAATATATGAACTTAAAGGGCATATATATATATAACCTATGATATGGTTAGCGACGTAAATAATAACAATAAGAGGTTAAGTACAATAACCTAAAATATAGGTGTATATACTAAACAGAGCTGTTAAATTTAAAGATTTTTTTTTTAAGTAGGAAAAAAGAATAAATATATCCCTCAATTTTATGATTTAAAATGAACATACTTACCGTTAAAATATTGATGCGTATATATCTTAGTGTTTAAAAAATGTTAAATACATACCCTCGTTGTCTAACAAATGGTGTATGTATATCTTTTTCATTAACAAATTAAACTAAAGAAATCCTAAAATTAATTTTTTAATTTATAAAAATGTCATATTGACCTTAAAAAAATTAACTCACTCATTTTCTTTACCTTCCACAACTTCTTAACACTTTAAATCACTAAACATAGCAATATTTTTTCTTATTTATAAAATATAACAAATATATTACAAAACATAACATTTTAAAAAAAAAAAAAACTTCTTCCCTCCTCCTCCTCCTCCTCCCTCCTTCTTTATTTCTTTCTTCTTTTTTGTTTCTCCAATTTACTAAATTTTTCTTTGTAGATTAGAATCTCGGAATTCCACCACCGGTGATTTTTAAAAAAAAAAGAACTATTTTTCCTCCTCCTTTGTTTCTCCAATTTATCAAGAAAAAAATTATAAGTAAAATCTCGAATTCCAGGGGATGAATTTTGAAACTTGAGTTGAAATTTAATTTTGAAAAATTAAAATAATTTCATATTGGGTGTGATTTCCAAAATTTTGAGAACATCTTAGGAGTCTTAGGGAGTTTATATCTCAAATTTTGGATTATTTGGTGTAAATTTGATGTGATTTTAAATAAAATTTCAGATTCAATCTCGAATTCCACCATGGATGAACTTGAAACTTCTAAGTTGAAACTTGAATTTGAAAAATTAAAATAATTTCGAAATGGGTGTGGTTCCAAAAATAAGAAAACACTTTGGGGAGCTTATATATCAAATTTAGGATGATTTAATGTAGATTTGATGTGATTTCGAATAAAATTATATTAAAGTTATATGAATTTAAGTTTATCTTGTTGTGCTCATATTAAATTTGTATAAGAGTTGTATACAATGTTTGTTGTAGATGTATAAAAATTTTGAAAATGTATATGAGTTTTATTCAAATTTTATATTATTAAATACACAGTTCATATCGAATTTGAGCGAATTTCTTAAGTCTTGAGCTAGATACACACATTTTATATTGATTTTACAGTTTTCATACACAGAACTTTGAGCGAGATATACATATTTTATATCACTTTTATATACGAAATTTTGAGCGATTTTTTTTTAAAAAAACACTGATTGTGTATTTTATAAAGTAAAAAATCTTAATATATTTTGTAATATTGAGTACTATTTATATAGGTATATATATTATATTTTGTATCAGATTTGGAAAAAAAAAAAGTCTCTCTTTGTGCGCAACCCTCTTCCCCTTCACGCTTTTCTTCTTTTCCTCATTCTTTCCACTCTACATTTCTTTGCAAAGTTATCCACATAAATTCATACATTAGTCAATTGTTTATTGAGGTTGAGAAGAAGAATTTTTTGTACAATGAGGACGAAATTCCATAACCAAATCTTCCATGAAGCTTGCCAAGTCATAGATGCAAGTTGTGGAGATATTATTGATTGCACCAACTTGGACTTCAAAAAATTTGATAGTTTTTATGTTGTCCTAACTACACCAATAGAATCAATATCATAAGATACTTAACTTTCAGTATTAGTAATCTTGCTGATAGAGATTCCCATCAATTCCCTTGTCAGCCATTAAAGAAGTTCGAACCTTGAGTTTAAAAAATGGATTTGCCGCAAATAGATTTTATTTTGAATGAGTAATATCTCAAAAGAACCTGAAATGCAGAGAAGAGTTTGATGTAAAATCTAGAGCTATTTGGATAAGATTCGAGCTAGTTTTAGACTGAATTTTTATCATAGCTAGTTGAAATTCGAAATTACAATAATTTGTATCAAAATTGTATTATAAGTGTATGACTAAGTTTTATGGAAATTGTGTTTTAAGTTTGTATGTTGTTGCAGTTGTATCAAATTTGTATGAATATTATACATAAGTTATAAATTAGTATACAACGTATAATTAGTTCTATGAAATTTGTTTTTAAGATATATTATGTTGTTGTTGTTTGAAGAATACAATTGTGATACAATTCTTATATAGATTTTATACACACTTTATCAGAAATTATATATACTTTATCAGATTTTATATATATTGAAATAAAATTTATACAGTTATTTACATATTTTATAAAAAATTTGTACAATTTTTTTTTAGAAACCAACATGAAGTTTATGCAAAATTTATATAATTATATACATGTTTCACACATAATTTTTTACAGATTTGATACATGAATCGCGAGCAAAATTTGAAACCTAATTTTATATATGTTTTCAAAGAGAACTCATTTTCTATGTCTGGTAAATGGAAAACTACTTCTTCATTTAGGAAACTGATTCAATATTATATTTTATACAATTAGTTTGGTTGGAATATTGGTAGGTGTACTATTATTATTAGTTTGGTTGGAGCATTGGTAAATATAATAATTAATTTTGATGGAATACTGGTAGGTATATTATTAGTTTAGTTGGAATACTGATAGTTATCACAAACCTAGTAATAGAGAAAATCTTTAAAATGATTGAATAAAATAAGAGAAACTTTTAGATGAAATTGGGAAAGTTGTTCGATGGAAAAAATGGAGTGATGGTGGAGATGGATCACAACGTGTGTTTGAGAGAGAGTTATTGATTAAAAAATAAACAAATCTATTCTTTATTGATATACATGTTATTTTCCCTTATCTTCTTGGGGTAGAAATAACACTAGATAGTCGTTTTTAGATATATTACTTAAATTTAGTTATATTTTAAAAACNATATTACTTAAATTTAGTTATATTTTAAAAACTATTTCACAAATTTCAAAGCACTTCTGTTCTTCTTTCTCCTCTTTATTCATAAGACCATCGATTATGAAATTTTGAATTGTCACAGCCAAAACTTTGAGATCTGTAGTTTGAATTGTCCTAACTAAAACTTCAGATCTTTGAGTTTGAAGTTAGATATTTCAAAGCAGATGTCCTAAAAATGGTTTTTGAGTTTATACTGTAGAAGTGTTTGTTCTTAGCTATTTTTACAAAGAAAAAAGTAACTCGTTTTAAAGATTTGCAAATTCAAAATTTTTTCAATTCTTTCAGAAAACTCAAAACGATACTAATCTGGTTTTCTCTTTGGAAGGCAATGCTTCTCTATTTAAATTTAGACATTACTAAATTTCATTTCAGTCCGCTATTATTCTCAAATTAAACATTTCCTTTTAAATGTCCCACAGAAAAGAGAGACGTGGAGAGTATAGGATAAGGATATTTTTATAATGGAAAAACAGGACCCCCGCACACCCAGTGTGATCGGTTTTCTGGGTGAGTTCAATTAATAATGCAACAACTCACATGAATAGCTGTGTCCTGTGTTGGCACTGCCTCGGCACGTGCTGCACATTAATATCATCATTCCGCAATTAAAGCTTTGCCCATTTTAATTGGTAGCGAGTATTATACTGTAACATTCACATCTACCAACGTCCACTCATTTTTAACCAACAAAATAATTGTCTAACATTAATCAACTTGTAAGATGTATAGTTGGAAACAGATAATATATGACACGTTATTTTATTTTACAATAGAATGAGTACCTTTCCTTTTTGCTGCTGGGAATACATAGCTTCTTTTCCTTCTACCAGCTCAGATATAAAAGTGCTCTACGTAATTGCGCTGGATCAACGTCCATCACACAGACTCGAACACATTTTGATTTGGAATTCCCTTTCTTCATAGATCATTTGTAACACACCAGACAATCAAATTGCCAGAAAATGAAAATAGAAATGGACTTATATCAGTATTAGTACGCGTGTCTTCAAGCATCAATCGATGCAAAAAGCAATCAACAATTCAAATTTAAAAAATCACAATTAACAAATGAAGATTCTTCACATTTTCCAGGATGTATATCATATTCTGAAACTTTAAACTTGTTTTCACCATTGTGAAAAAAGAGGGGATAATTTCTGCTTTTTTTTGGCGGGGGGTGGGGGGGTTATGGTGTTGGTAAGGTTGCCACGTTACATCACGTGAAAATCCGAATTTACAGATCACAATAGAAAGGATGCCAGAACCAACAATAAGAATACCGTTGTTATATGCAATTAACACAAAGAATGGTGTAGATTAAGAAGTCAACAGGACTATAGTCCAAACAACGTCTTTGTTGGGTCTTGGGGGCACATCTGGAAAAACCCAAACCAGCTGAGTGATAGCATTATATTTTACCTACCTACACCTTTTTTTTCTGGTCATCTGTAACTTAAAAAGCATTTGTAAATGTCAGAAAGAAACCCAATAACTATAAACTATATATGAGCTTTTCAGCTTAACAAGAAAAACTCAATAACAGTCTATTTGAGAAACAAAACTGGCATCTCAACTTACTAATGACAGCAGAAGAAAGACAAAGTGTCTATTCAAAAGTGAACACATTATTGAGTAAAGATCTCAAATTCTATAGGTATTAATGCAGGTCCCTTTACAACTAAAACTTTGCATCACTTGGAAAAAATATTGTAGGTCACTTAACATTGAAAATGAAGACGAAAAGTAGTTTGACCTTCATGGAAAAGAATTAATTCTAATCAAATGACAGTCTGGATTCGGATCAGTCAGTCCCACATAAAGAAAAGGAAGACAAGCTTGTGCCATAAAAGTATTGCTGTGTCAGAGCAAAGCACTTACTCATGATCTCTTTACTTCAACTAAAATAAAGGTATTGCTTCCTTTATTCACTCAAAAAAGGAGGACACATTTTGCTGTTGCTATCTGATACTCACAATATTGCTTATTGTATTATATTCATTGTCTTTCTTCTTTCAACTTGTACACCAAGCAAAGCATCTGCATCCTTCAACCAGAGCCTAGAGGACAGGATTATCTTTACTTCCACACCAGAAACACAAAATACAGAGTAAAGTGGAGTAATCAGCTTTCCCAGATCCCAAAGAAAGCTCCAAACAAATTCATTTTCTGATTTAACAATCATGTTCAAGTCTTCAAAATGGAAAAAGGAGAAGATCAAAGCTGTATTCCAAATGCAGTTTCAGGTAACACAGGTATGTAACAGGATGGTGGAAAATTGCTTTGTTCAGTTTCTTCTCAAATGCTGTTAACTGCATATAGCAACCAATACAGAGTATTCAGGATGATTGCAGTCTAGTACAAGCTTTGATTCGATATCAGCTAATGAAGTATTTTTGAGAATTTGAGCTCGCTGACCTTATGAATCTCTCAATCATGATGATTTCAGGTGCCTCAGCTAAAAGCGAAAAAGCTGATGATTTCACTAGTTCCGGCAGACACTGGAAAGCCGACAGTGAGACTAGGAAAAGCAGCAATTGTCGAGGGAACCTGTTCATGGGAAAATCCTATTTACGAGACAGTGAAATTAGTCAGGGATACAAAAACAGGAAAATTTAAACAAAACATTTACTACTTTGCTGTGGCATCTGTAAGTAACAGAATTGCAATCTCCATGTATGCTCTGACCACCTTTCGGTTGGAACATTTGCTTACTACTCATAGACATGATGTCATCTCAGGGATCATCAAAATCAGGTTTTCTGGGAGAAGTTGGTCTTGATTTTGCAGATTTGGTAGAGGCAACTGAAACCTTAGTAGTATCCCTACCCCTAATGCCACTGGAGACTGGCGCGATTTTGCATGTATGTCCTCTCTCTCCTCTCCATAACACACACACATACATACATACAAACACTTCCGTGGTAGAGGACTTCTGACATGACTGCTGATCAAGGATTACAACTTCCTTACTCAACACCTCAAATGGGAAAGGAAACAGAAAATAGATGGTCTTAGAATAGGAACTGACACTGTCATGATGTTTGCTAACTGTTAAGTCCCAAATTGACTGAGGGGAATGGGTTATGTTCTTTTTATGTGGTCTTAGGCAACCTCCCCTCATGATCTAGCTTTTAGGATTGAGTTAGGTTCGATGTCCATTTCTTAACATAGAGGATCAAAGCCAAACCCATCGATCCCTATTATTTTGTTACTAAATGTTAGGGCCCGGTAATCCATGCTCCAATTGAGTCCAGAGCATGTGGGGGAGGGTAAGTCTAACATTGGCTGAGGGAATGGGTTGTGGTCTACTTAATCCCCCTCATGAGCTAGCTTTTAAAGTTGAATTAGACTCTAGGTCCATTTCTTATTACTAACAAAGTAAACAAAAGCCTTTTATGTTTAACTATGTAATTCTAAGATATGCATATGAAACAGGTCGCAGTACAGAATATGCAAGGAGCTCAGGAAACCAGGTGACTGAGCATTCAACACCACGATAAACTTGTTATCAATCTGGCTTCAGTTATCTACAAGTTTGGATACTAAAGTAGAATTTTGACAAAATAATTTCAGGCGTACTGAAGATGGTGAAATTTCAAGGACTGAATCTCTAGATCAAAGCTTTGAAACAGAAATAGGAAGCGATGGCCATTATGGAAACGGACATTGTACATCTACTGAAGTAAGGTCTCATATTTATATAATTTTGCATTTCTTCATTTCACAGCATATGGTATTATCGTGTACTGAAATATCCCCTATTTTGGCCCTAGTTTGTAGAGCTTAAAGTTTGAGTCTGGAGGCAAGACATACTCAAAAGTTTGGACTGAGGAGGGAAAATGAAAAGAATTTAAAGGCAATTCCTTTTAAAATACTATTGGGAAGATGACTAACATGGAACTGCAAAGTTTGGAAATTGAGCTTCTCTATTTACAGCTGAATGATTCAGTCAAGCTCTCAGAGTTTGGAATAATAATATTTAGTTCGATTAAAAACCTTTTGGCATGGCTATCACCGTAAAGCTTCACTTCTCAAATAACAGTAACACAATTTCTGATATAGTTCTTAATTTTTGCTCTTTATAAATGATCTAGACGCACTTGATCCAAAAAAAAAAGATCTAGAGGCAATACAAATCAAAGTGAAACCTTTATACAAACTGTTGTGAAATATCCCTTACGTCCTCCAACATGTGTAACTGGTTTAAGGTTTTCCGATATATGTAAAAGAATCTGAATAAAGTCTTATGTGATGGGTTTTGCCAAAATCATTATAAACACTTTCGGAAACTCTTATAACAACAAAAATGGGAACGTTGTAAATCTCTAACAACATCATTTATTGTTACACTTGTATTATATTATTTCAAGGATGGAGCTCTTCTTTTCATCAGCTAGAATCATTCTCAATTCCCCTATGCTTATATTAACTTTAACTTTACATATTTCTAAATAGAAAATTTCATAACATGTTTGAGAGACACTAAAATGCAGATGAAAACGGCAATCAAATACAACAATTCGGATAGAGTCAAACGTGGCATGTATACTCTCGGTTTCAATACATCTTGATCATGTTGTCCTGGACAGATAGAATAACACTTTAAACATGTTCATCCTTCAGAGAAACTATTTGTATATCGTAGCTACAAATTGCAACTAAACTTTTTTGTTTATCTTCCACAGGATGAAGAGTTGAATGAAACATTTTATTATTCCAAGCAAAAAAGTGTTCCACAGGATCCTCAACCAAAAAACAGTCTTGTGAAACAGTTCACCCCACAAAATGCAGTTAATCCCATTGAAAGACATCTACATCAGAGATCATCCACAGATTGCTCACTTGGCTCTGATTTAGATGGGAGTGTAATTGATACAATACACAAATCAGAGGAGAACCTTCTGAGAGACGCAGCCCAAGAAAATTCAAATAACAGTTTTGAGTCAATACAAAATAAGGTCATAATGCTCGAGCGTCAGGCAGAATTGTCAGAAATAGAACTACAGACACTCAGAAAGCAAATTGTGAAAGAGACCAAAAGGGCACAGGAACAATCGAGACAAATTGCCAACCTAAAAGAGGAGAGAGATGTCCTTAAAACCGAATGTGAGAAACTTAAGCCAAGATGTACAGATGAGGTGGATGCAGTAGTTTCAGATAATACAGGAGCAGATGACAAAAATTCGACAGCTCTATTGGAAGAAATTAGGCATAAACTTCATAAAGAGAAGAACTTAAATAGTAAAGTGATGCTGAAGCTGCAAAAGACGGAAGACTCAAATTCTGAACTGATTCTTACTGTAAGAGACCTCAACAAAATGTTGGACCAGAAAGATAAGGAAATTGTGTATCTTTCCGAAAAAGTTAGGTCCAATAAGGATTTGTTAGAGGCTTTTGCAGAGAGGACGCATCTCAAGATTGGTCAGAATGAAGATAGAAAAGCTAAGGAGCTTAAAATTGCTGATGTGTCTGAAGCAATGAAGCGGACAATTGAAAAACTACAGAATGAAATAGAGGTCTACAAGAATGACAACAATGAAATGAAAGCACAGATGGACCAGCTTGAAAGCCATTGCCAAGTGTTGGAAAAAGAAAATGAAGATATTAGTCATAACCTAGAGCAATGTGAGCTGCAAAGCTTGAAAACGCAACAAGAACACTCAGAATCTTTAGCCACTGTAAAGCACTTTAAACTCCAGGTGGAGAGACTAGAGGAAGAAATGAAAACACAAACATTACAGTACTCAAAATCATTGGATACGATAAATGAACTTGAAACACATGTTTCAATGCTGGAGAAAGAACTGGAAACGCAGTCACAGGAATTTGAAGAACATCTGGAAGCAGTCACCCAAGCCAAAGTTAAGCAGGAGCAGAGGGCCATAAAAGCAGAGGAAGCATTGAGAAGGGCAAGGTGGAGTAATGCTAAGGCAGCTCAGAAACATCAGGAAGAATTAAAAAGGGTATCAGATGAAATGATATTGAAGATTGATGAGAAAGAAGAACTGGTCAATGATGCAGTGATGGAAGCAAATGTTCTGCGTGAGGAGAACAAAATTTTAGAGGAATTACTGCAGAAATCTGAAGAAGAACTTAAATCAACAAAAGAACATTATGAAAGAGAAGTTCTTGAATTGAAAGCTTCATCAATGGAGATAGAAAGGCTAAATCTAGTCGGGTCGACGCAGTGCAAACAAATGGAGCATAAAGAAAAAGTCAGATATGATGCGGAACAAATGGAAAAATCGACTGCTGAAATAGAGGTCGAACAAAAATTGACCATGCAAAAGGAATTGGAAAGGGAGCTAGCTTCGGTGAGGAGGGAAGCAGAAATGTTTCTGGAGGAATTAGTTCCCTTGAGGACTGAAGTGGATCAAAAGAAGAAAATTCAAGAGACCTTACAATCAGAAGTAGAGAAGCTACGCCTGCAGAATGATGAAATGAGATGCAGTACAGACCAACTAAAGTTGGAGAATGAAAACCTGATGAAGCTGGTGCTCAAATTACAGGAACAGGTACTTTGCATTAATAAAAAAGTTAGACAATTAAAAAGTTAAGGGATTACTCATTTCATGACATAAGACTGTTTCACTTAACATGCTAGGTGTATCCTTTCTTTAATAATAATATTCAATGGCTAGAGGTGAATTAAATTCAGAGAATATGACAAAGAATCATACTGATGACTTTCACAAACAGGTTATACTTTCTAGGTAGTATAAGCATTCATCAGGTTGATGGGAAATTCTCTCCCGCATGATACACTTCCTTTTTAGATACTCGGCATTTAATGTACTTACTAAAGATATTGATAATCTACAGACGTTTTGCATGCTCCAAGAGTCCAAATTCATGGAACTGATTCATATTAACGTATGATGTCAAGACTCAAGGTTCCTGGAGAGCTTCAACACAAATTTAACAATTCTTAGTACCTTGCTTTCTTATACAACTGTAAATATAGCATGAAAGCCAAATCTATATCATCTTCATGCGCGTCAAATGGTCAATTTATATGGAACAAAGAGAGTTCATTAAACCATTGACCTAGATTTTTAGTAACATATTCACAGACATAAGGAGTTGATTTCACTGAACACCAACTTGTTGACATTTTCTATCAAGTTTCTACACCTTAGAATCCTGTATTCTCATTCATGTTTTTGACTCTGCTTAGCAAAAGACTCACAAAAAGCCTTCACAAAGCATCAGTATATTTCTAAAGGAACTGCTGGTCTTGACATACAGGAGGATGAATCACCTGCCGAAGCAACTCAGGATAGTGTTGTTGCTGGAGGAAGAAAATGTATGGGGGAGAACAATCAACACCACGGGAATGGCTTGACAGAAGAAAGAATTGTGCAGAATGGATCCAGAAAAATTGCTAATATAACAAGGTAAACTAATAGGGAACCATTGCTATGCATCTATTTAAACAAATTTATCAACAGTGAGAAACTACAGTTATGTGAAAGGGATAAAGAAGACCAACTTAATTTTATATTCCTTCTGCAGAAGAGATGTTGATTCAGGGAGAGTGGCAAAAACGATCAATGGCCAATCTCAAAATATACACGATCCAGAAGAATTACGAGGTCAAGTAGCTTTATTGACTGAGAGAAACAAACACATGGAGCATGAATTGAAGGACATGCAAGAGAGATATTCAGAAATAAGTCTCAAATTTGCAGAGGTAGAAGGTGAAAGACAACAACTTGTCATGGCTTTGCGCAATATAAAAAATGGAAAGAGGTAGCAGTTTTCAACTGGTATATGATTCACTCATTAGATTTGCGCAAGTCAACCTTCTGTAGAGGGTAAATGAAGCAGTGGAGAATAAAGGTCTAAAAAAGCAGATTCCCTGGCAATAATAAGTTGCTTCAATTCCTCAAACTTTCAACTTCCAGGTCATAGACAAGAAACCTGTTAGAATCTCTTGTGACCATTATCTTCCACTCATTTTTGGCCAACAGAATTTGTCTACTTACTCGATTATTTGCGAGCAGTATATCCAGGTTTCATTCCTTCTGTAAGATTTTACATAGTATCTGAAGATCAGTTGATTTTGTTCACAAATTATTCACATCAAACAAATGTAAAAGCATGTCAACTTTCCTGTACATAGCAGATATTATTTTGGGATAGACGGAGAAGAACTAGTATGAGTCTAGAAGCAAGTTATTCAAGTTTACAACTTGGTCCTTTACCATGATCGTGCATGGTGGATTTATTTCAGATACTACTCATGCAGCTGGTCAATCTATCTATGCAAATTAGGCTGCACATATTCCAGGGTCTAGGGAGGGTAGAATGTACGCAGACCTTACCCCTACTTCGTGGAGGTAAGAAACCTATTTCAGATAAACCCTCAGCTCAAGAAAAGCAAATCAAAGCAGTTTTAGAAAAAAGCAATTACAAAAACAAATAGACCATGAAAAATAATATGGAAAGCATTATAAAACATTTTGACAGAAAGGAACAGTAACAACAGCTAAAGAGTACAAAAATCGAAGTACAAGAAACAACATATAGTAACACAAACTGAAGGACAAAGGACTACGATAATGATACTAATACTACTGGTAAGAAGGAGAAGCAGATGCAGTGCTCCAGCCTATCTGATGGGGAAGTGAGACAATGCTCAACTACAAACTAACCGTCTACCCTAATCTGTGATCTTCATACCCTAAGGTCATGTCATCGGAAAGCAGAAGATGTGTCATGTTCTATCTAATCACCTTCCTCCAAAGGCAAAAAAAGGGGAAAATTATTCATAATAAGTTCATTCTTTGTAATTTTTAAAATTCCAGGTTTAGCTTAGGTAAACCAAAAAGTCTCTGATAAAATCAGAAACCTTGTGTGCCCCCAATTATAACATTAGCAGTAAACTATTTATCTTTTCAGTACTCTGGTTACAAGTGTCACATTAGGATTCTTTGTTGATAATATGTTTTAACATGTGCTTGCTTCTCAAATAAAGAGACTTCTAGAAGAAAGACCAAAAGAAAGTCTACACATCTTGATATTGTTGATTGCCACTTCTATAATTGGCTGCTCACAGCACAGAGATGCTAAAGAAGAAGAATACTACTAGGGGAAAAAGAAGAGGTTCGATACATGGTGAACAACATTTTTCCAACATCAGAAGTGCAGAATTATGCTCCATGAATTGTAAATGATCCTGCAATCTGATTAATATTTAATGTCCTAGGAATGTAAGGTTCCAAAAATTTCTACAATTTGATACTTACTGAGAGCTCAGGTGTATTGGCCCAGTATATCTCATATGTCAGAGTTAATATCGTCTGCCCAATGTATGAGAGTTCTTGTCACTCCATACCAATTTAGTTTGCCCTCCATTTCCATTTGTTGCAAAGGATAGATCCTGCAGTTAGTCATACTGTGAAGAACTGTCGAATGAGGAAAGAATAAATGATTTGAATAGAACGGTTGAATTCAGCTAAAAAAGAACAGAAATCATTTCAGGCATACCCGTTTTGCTCTCTTATCAATGGGTGTCCATGATGGAATAGGAAAATCTGAAGCCTTCTCGCTAGTGGATGCTGGTAGCCGCATGCATTTCATACGCCTCTTTCTCCTGGATGCTGCCTCTTGGGAACTGTTTCCTTGGTACTTGTAAAGTTCCAGAGTAGATGGACTCTTCCTCTTTGTAATTTTTGATGATTTACCAGCATATTCGTAACAAGGAACTGATAAGTCACATGGGAGAGATTGCTGACGTGACCGACTCTTTTCCCTGATTCTGTTCAGAAATTCAATAGTCCAGGGTGAACCTTGTTGCAATGAAGTAGATTGAAGTGCGTTGGAGAGTGGTGTTTCGCCATAAGAGGCTGTTTTTTTTTCTTGCTCCTTCAGATCACTCAAACATTTTACTTTCTGGGATATACCCTCTTCTGGGACCCATTTCTGGTGCTTAAATTGAATCTTCTTATGATTAAAACCTGCATTTAAATGCTGTCCCATTCTTTGCCTTGATCCTTGCTCGAGGTCTCTCACAGAAGTGCAGGCATCTTGGCTAGAGTCAATTTCCACAGTGGTTAGAAATTCTTGGAGATCACTTGCTCCAAGAAAGAGTTTTTTAGCAGCTGTAGGAACTCCTGTTGTAGGAGTCTCCATTGCATGCACCTGGGTAGAAAAGGACTTGTATTTTGCAGTATGAAAAGCTTTTCCAGATGCGACAGTGTCATCAATGTTAATAACCTCACCTGTGATATCCTCTTTAAAATTTCCTGAATAGTTGTTTTGTCTACCCAATTTGTTCATCAGACCCACCTTAACTCTCTCTCTTGGATGCAAACACACATCAACTTGTGGAGCCTTGAATTTATTTAACTCACGACCTCCCATCTGTGGATTTTTTCTCATCTGATGGTCACAGAGATCAGTTACTTTAGAAAGATCTTTTGCAACATAGTTGTCTAATGACTGTCTGTGAACACATGGTTCGTTGTCAAATGATAAGCTATATTTCCCAAATTCATCAAATAAGTTGATATCTTCTGAAATCAAAGAATCATGCAAGCCAGATGCTCTGGGATGATGCCGTCTGCCTTCAGAAAATGTTCTTGGTGGATCAAGATCAAATAGTTCACTTTTAGGCATATTCGGATTCTCAATATCGTAGGTGGTTTTTCGTTTTGTCCCCCCGTAGGTTCTTTTGAAATGAAGACTTTCAGAGTCTGGAGCAGAAGAAACTGAAGAGGAGCAATCAGTCATTCCTGATTTAGAATCCTCCCGCTCCCCAAATCTGCTCAAAGCACTCAGTAATATGATGCTTTCATCAGGAACCTGATATTTCTGAACTGCATGAATTCTGTGGTCACATGTCCATCCTAGAAACTCGACAAGCAGGCTGGCTGAAGACAATATTGCATGAGCTGAGAGTGAATTGATTGAAGGAAATGCAGTAAGGAAGGATTCTGCCAGTGTTTGTGACTCAGGCATCTTAGAATAGAGCCCGCTGCTTGTTCTCAACAAAAGTTCGATACACGATAATATGATCTCATCAGTCATCTCAGAAGAATATGAATAAAAGATCTGTATGTCCATGCCCAAGCTAGCAGCAGCAGCGTAGAGCTCATCAGATGACTCCATAATTCCTGATATAAAGTCACTTTCTCCCTCAAAGACCTAAAGAAGATGGCCAAGAAATACTAAATATAATGAATAAAACATTATGGGTAAGCAGTGCTCATGCTAGACTATCTTGGTCCATTCTAAAACTATAATAAATAAGTGCTCTTATTACCGTTTGCAGTCACTGTTACTTCTTTGAAGTAATCCGCTATATCAAGAATAACCATGTAATGAAGATCATCATCTTGTGCTTATATCATCATGATATAAACAAGGGAACCTGTGGTTGAGAGATATTACGTGCACATGGTGGTAGTACTCAGTTTTCAAACTGTTCACCAAGACCAAAAAGAAGGCCTATCACAAGTTGATTGTTGGCATCACATCTGCAATATAATTATGAACATCTGGAGCTAAGGAACAAGGAAGAACCGAGAGATTGGAAGCCTAAAGAAACAAGTCTGAGAATAAATATTTTGAATTCCTCCTTTAGCTGATAGTTCATGATAGTTTCTCAATCTCCGGGAAGTTCTAAAATAGGTCCACCAGAAGGACCTAATAGATACATAACTCTTGCAATGTCCAATATCAAATTGATACCAGCCTACCCTCTATCATCAGATTGTCATAATTTTTCTTACTCTTTCAATGATGTTACTTCCAGTAATTGCATATTTGCATGCTTTCAATTGTACTGAGTACTACCAAATGACCATCTTGAAGAATATTCAATACTATGAAATTTGAAGGAGTAAAACGTAAGCTAGAGATAAAAGAACACTATGACGAAATGATGGTTGAGGGTATCAAGACAAGGCAAAGTAAAGATCATTAATGACATAGCTGGAATCAGACTCTCAGGTACATGGTGAATTGTGACAAGTAGCACTGATGAAAGAAAAAGGACACTATAAGCAATCGGGGAGTGTGTCTTTGTCTTGAAGGGAATGTAAGGTATTTCATTTTAACTCATTGAAGTGTATGTAGTGGAATGTTATAATTTGTAGGAATCACCTTAAACTCTTCAAATTAGTATTCTCAACTATCTCTTCTCTCATTATTGACATTTTAATCCTGATCTAACAATTGCTGCACCTGCAATTAACTGAACACAAAGCAGCGCTTGCAAAATGTTATCGAGATTTTTCTCCAAGTGGACTGCAAACTTTTTAAGACCCTAAAAAGCTACATAGAATGAACTTAGAAAAGCATGAAACATTTATTGTTAACAAATAATATGGGAAAGCTAAAATAGAAAAAACACTCAATTTTTGAAGAATCCTTTTCTGATCTGAAACACTTGAGTTTGCAGCTAATAATCTGTATATTTCCTATCTTACAGGGTGGAAAATCATTTAGATATCGCAAGTCCGTTGCTTTTTTTGGTTTTCCAGTGCTCTTTCTGAAACAAATGCAATGCGTAGCTTACATCTAGCACAACACTATTTAGGTGTGAGCAGTTTGAAAACAAAAACAAGCTAATTACCAGGATGCAGCCACTGAAAGCAAAACTGAGTGACGTCAAAATACTTGCTGCAATATTCTCAACACACAGAGGCAAGCAAGAGAAAGCCTCTTCGGGGGCAGTAGCTTTCTTTGCAATGTTTTTGCAGTCATACCAGGCAAGGCAAGCTGATGCACTGACTATAATATCAACAGGCTGACGTAAATCACGCTCTGCAACCTGTACTCCTTTCTTCTCGAATGCAAGAATCTTTTGGTATGTACTTCTCCTTGAAATTACCATTTCCTTATCAAAATTCCGTGTGTTAACTATAATGATTGTCTCGGGACAGCCGTCTGCACTTCGGTGATTTTGTTCAGATCTTAAACTGAACACTGCATGTTGAGCTGCAGCAGAGCAAGCTTCATTTCCCAATAATGCCTCCATGCTTCCACCTTTCAAGTTCTTTTCCACTGGAAGGAAATTCAGTAGTTCTTCAAATGTAACATCAATCTCATTGAGAGCAGAGAAAGAGTGAGGACCTCCTCCCTAGAAAACGAGCATGTCAGAAGAAGTTCTAAATTTTGAAGCCTCTAGGAATGAACAGAGAAATCTGTTGCTGCATATTCGAACTATCTACTTCTTCTCTGATCGACAGCATAAAGCATTGAACGCTAAACAATTCTCTTCTCTTCATGCAGTGACCAAAAGTTGGGGTTTTAGGTTATTTTATCAGAAGATTAAAGCACATACTCCAACTGTTGATAATTTACCAGTATATAACAGAATATGACTTGGATGGAGTAAACCTCAGTGCCATGTAAAAATGGAAATACATCAGGCCACAGTGAGGTAAATCCCCCACATGGGGCGCTTAACAGGAAAGCAAGTCAACTGGGTTGAAGGATCATTTTAACCAAGCAAGAAAAGGCAGACAGAGCACCAAAAGAATGAGGAACGGAAGAATTCCAAGTACTCAAAAGAACAAACTCATACCTGCAAGATGAATAACTGACCATATCTAACTCAAAGAATTAACAACCATCACGTCTCTCGAGTTTGGATATCATGGTTGTTAACACTTCAATGCAAATTGAACCGAATAGTGTGACTCCAAAAACACAATAGCAAAACAACAAGAATATTGAAAATATTGACAGTATTTAAACTTTTCATTCCATTTACAAAAACAATTTGGTGTCATGCATTACTTGAAGGAAACACAAAACTATGTGATATTTGTCAAACTGATAGACAGATCGGTGGTCAAGCAAAAGACAGAGACTTGCCATACTAGGTTCATCTGTGTTGGGCATGTCAACGCCATCACAAAGTGCTTTTGCGACGCTGGGGTCCTCCAGCTCCACCTTAAGGAAATGAAGAGGAGGAACTCTATCTGACTTTGGCAAGATGGAAGATACATTAGATGATCCATGCGAACCTCCATATTCCAAGATAATCTCAAATTTGTCAAATGGAAATGACGCAAACAGATGCCTGGGGAAAAAAATGGAATATTAATTCATTTCTTTAAATCCCATTTTGAACTTAGGGATCTTGTCAACAGCATTGTGGTAAACAATAATAAGAATAAACAAATTTAAACCGTCTCAATGTAGCCAAACTATATGCTGTCTGCCATGATATTTTTATGGTGAACTTTAGATTTTAGCTGTGAATTCCCCATTGGCCAGTTTAAGATTTCGGTTGAAGTTAAAACTAGAGCAAATAACTAGCTTCATTCAAGGTTTTTTTTTTTTTTTTTTTTTTGATAAAGAGCTTCATTCAAGCATGTTAGAGAGCAAAGATCTGATAGAAAAGAGATAAGAGAAAAAACAAACTAAGTTCATCAACCAGATATTCAACATTTATAAGGATCGCAACAGTTCAAACTCAAGGTTTGACTGTAAAGTCAACGTTCTTTTGTGGTGGTACTACCTCAGCATTCTAGGGCAATTTATCAAAAGAAAATATGATTCTTAAGCAGTAAGCACCCATTCAAATTCATGAAAAGTAAATTCTTTCAAATTCTCCCAGATATCTGTAGATATATTTTGTTTTTTTCTTGTCAAATTATATCATTACTATGTATCACCAGTTAAAGCTGGAGTATGGTACGGGCAGAGGGAATTTCCGGTGGAGCGGTAAAATGCATACAAATCGAAAAGAATAACTATTTTGAGAACTTTTTGCATAAATACATTTTAATGGGCAAAAATCTGATTGCCTCTCTCTCGGAGAAGCATAAGACCATTAATATCACATCTATAGGTTATTGTTGTGAAGCATTAGTACCATTTACACAGCCAGTCTATCTTATGAGAATTGATATCTTAGTTCCAATCTAGCTTTGCAGCTCAAAAAGACTACCTATCTTTAAGTTTAGAATACTTTTCTTCTAACCTTAACACCAGAATTTTTAGATCACCCAGTCAAAAGTTCTCTTTATCAGAAATGAAACAGCAATTACAATAGACTACCAAAACGTCAAGCTGGAGTCTAAAAAGGTCAATTTTACTAGTAAGTTTCCAGCCTGGCTAAAAAAGGATAATTTTTGCTATATGAATCACTAAGGACTAAGCAGGCCACCTGTCAAAACTTTAGTGTTTGTCCTGAACACAATTGGAAATAACAGCATAGACTACATCCTAAACACAAGGACACGGCCAAGAAACCACTGTAAGTTTGATCAACCATACTATTAAATAGGCCAATATCCAAGCATATTGTCTGTAGGAACTACCACTTACTCTTGGGTTATTAAACAGCAATGTGAGATCATTTGCATGCTGGCATCTTCTAATTTGTAAAAGTCCTTCTTTTGTCCATTCTGTGGTTGACTATAGGCAATATTCATGGAAGTTAATAGTTTCTTCAATGACCACCAGAACACTGGCTCAGCCACAATCAATATTTTTGAACTACCCTTGCTCATACATGCCTGCAGTATATCCTTAATAACAGAAAGCGATGGATGGAACTTATGTATATCTTTTTCACCCTTCTGATGCACATCTTTTATGAAGTTGTACAGGAAGTCAAGTTTAGAGTTCAATTCCTGCAAGCTTCTGTACAAATTTTCTATGTATAGATAGGTTGTATGCAGACCATAGTAGCACAGGTACCAAACCATCTGTTTGATCGCACACAATATGACCAATGACATTGTGTTATCACCATCCTGAAACAAAGAAGTCCTGCACACACTTCTTTTCTTAATCAAGTTGATGAGCTTTTTCTTTGAAAGGCGGAGAATAGCAATATCGTCCACAGCTTGAGATGGATCCTGAGTCTCAAATAAATCTCTCCCTCTTTCAAAGATAACTTGAAATATTTTCCTAAGATCATCAATTAGAAGTAGAATATCAGAAGACAACAATAGTTGATGCACCTTGATATTCCATTGCTGAGGTTGCACTAATGTGGTGGCAGAAGAGAGAAACCTCCTCTGGCCCATGGCATTAGTATCAATGGAACTGTCAGCTGGTTTATAGTCTTTATCTCTACCATATTCTTTTGGATTTAAGAAAAAGTCAAGATCATTAAACTCTGACCAGGAGTCACCAAACAAAGATGCTTTTTTAGATCTACATTGGGATGATACCCCTTCAGTTGAGAACTTTCCATCCTTCAGCAACTTAGTTGACACTTCAATGTTATAAGGCATGGGAGAAACAGGAATGGCATTGGAAGGTAAACTCAACATTTCTTTGCTCTCCACTCTGTTTGGTTCTTGTGGACTATCACTAGAGAAAAAGAAGTCTAATACAAGCATCTCATTGTCGATGAAGTTCAAGCAAAGGTCAATATTGTTAACATCTATTTCTCCCGATAAATTGAAGAAGTCTTCTCGACACTTGCATTTCTCTTCTTCCACAAAATGCCAATCTAAGTATAATCTATCAGACATGGAGGAAGACTGTGGCTCCAACTCAGCTAGGATTTCCTTAATACACAAGTGCAATGACTTCATATTTCCATTCTCAGAAACTAGTGGCACAGGCAATGATCTGAAAGAATTATCCACAGGGATGAGCTCATGGCAAACAACCAATTCTTCAAAGTTCCTGAAATTCTCGGCCTCTCTCAACATCAGGTCACATGTATCCTCAACATCTAATTTTGCTTCAGACAGCAATTCACAAAAAGTATAAAGGTCTGATTCAAAGAATTGCAGTTCATCAAAAATGATTGGGCTCCCTATGCATATTGGACCATCATTTTCTATGCCTTGATGGATCACTGAGTTTTTCTCAAGTTCAATAATACTAATCACATCCATCTCTACAGAGAAATTCAAGCACGGAACCTCAACTTCAAGGCAGTCTGTTGCTAAACTACCATTTGACAGGTGTTGCAGTGTGTCAAACTTTGTGGAATCCAAAAGCTCATTTATGTCACCCATTCCTTCACTTCCTGGTGTCTCACACTGAAGTTCAATATTTTCAAATATTAGAACTTTCTCCTTTATAGAGTTGTCACTGACAATACCTAAGACTGCCTCGTCCACTTCAAGAAGAGGAAAGATATCTATACTAGAATGACAATTCCCCTGACAGAGACCATTATCTTCCATTGGATCGGAGCTCTTTTCCGGAAAATACACAGAACAGATGTCATCCACTGAACAAATTGATTGCAGAGTGTCAAGGGAATGTTGCAGCCTAATTTCAATACCAGGCATATCCTGCAATAAGTGAACGATGATGTGCCAAACCAGTTAGTGGAGCATTTACAAAGTGAAAGTAGTGATTTAATTGGTTAGGTCCTTCCCTTTCCTTTATGCAGTCTGAGAAAAGTCACTATGTCATTAAGCATCATTATCCCTTAGAATTATATGAAAAGGAAAGATGTTTGAAACTGAAGGATGGCACATATTGACACATGAATGATCTTGGTGTTGCATAAAATATCCCAGCAAATTGTGTTTAAAAACCTTATTAGGTGATTCTTAGATAGCCAAGTAAGAGAATCAGAAAACAGAAAAGAAGAAAATAGTGATATAGTTTCTCAAATGATGAATTAGGCTGACAAGAAAAAAGCTAGAGGATACTGTCCTCAGAATCAGAGTTCCCAGCTGCATAAGTATATCGAAGCGATGAAAGAACAAACTATTTTAAGACTTAAGAGCTTCAACCCATGCACGTAACTAATAATTATATCATATTGAAAATGATCAAGCTTCTTCGATCAATATGAACTACCGGTTTTTCATTTCTGACCAAAGACTTCTTCCTTGACAGAAATGGAGGAGTTGGTAATTCCTATCCTATGTAGTTAACCAACATAACAAAAGTTAGCACGATAAACCAAAAGCATTTCCCTGCAGTCAGAAAAACTTGAATGCCAGAAAGAATATGTAATTCATCAAAATATTACCAGCTTATTTTCATCATCTGAAATCTCAGAGGGAATCAACATGTTCTCCTTTCTAAAGTAAGGGAGGTCTTCTAGCTGACAACAGGAGAACAGAAAAATGCAGATGGTCCACATGAGAATTTAGCTAGTAGTATATAAATTATATCTGCTTGATTGCCAAGATGGTTTACCAATGGAAGTGAGGATGAATCCAGCTCTGGAATTTCAAATTGGACCATTTCAAGATTATCCCTCCCCTTGCCATAGGAAACCATAGTCCCCTGCAATAAATAAGTAGATAAGCAGCCTAAACAAGACGTAATTTCTTTTGACAAAGGTAACAAAAACAGACATAATTTTAATGAGGTAAGAAGATAGTGTTACTTTTTTTCAATCAACTTCTACTCTATCTCAGTTGAGATTAATTTTCTTTTCATTGCAAAAACATCACTAGTTTTCTGAAAGATGATGCAGCACATGTACACTTTTACGTTTTGGATTTCAACTTAACATTAACTCATGAAAAGAAAGTAGTTACGTGTTATGACAATACAAACTCAGGTAGTGCTGCCTCAGTGAAGCACATGGAGCCATCACGAGAAAGTCTTCAATGAATCTGAAATCTTAAGTTTCTAAAGATTTATTTAAATTTTGAAAAGCCTTAACCTTTAGTTGTATGTTTGAGAATATTGGAAGGTTGTGGATGAATATGACTTCTGAATCATGCAACTTGAAAACAATTCTCTTATTATCATCACATCTGTACCATAAACCCTCCAGTAAGAAACTTTCAAAACTACCATAAATAAAGAGGAAACATCTTAAAATTTTAATATAATCATGTCAAAATTCTGTTAATATGCAGTATCTTTAAAAATTATTTTCAAACTAAAAGTGATAATTATTGAGTCTCATATTCTAGATTTCAGCTGCTGCAGACGGAAGTGGTTGGTAGCCAGTGTAGTGACAAGTCCAGTGTAATTGAAGGCATGAAGCTCCAGTTGGAGTGACAAATCCTTAACTAAATCCCGGGAGAAGCTAATATTAACAGCTAAGTCGATGCAACTTGGGAGAGATCCTCAATCAACATAAGCGTTAATTTTAATTGGGAACTACATTTCATAAAATCTTTACACCTAAAACTCTTAGCTTCTAAGCAAATTAGATTCTCCTTATAATATCAGCATCTTATATCACTATAAGGTCACACGGAACCATTACCAGATGCATCAGATAAGTGAATATTTTCACGATGAAGTTAATGAATAACATTTAAACCCTAAAACAGATCGAATTATGCTCATCACTTACCTCTGAATTTGTAATTCCGCTTGTTTGCTCAGGACTGCAACTTGTCTGCTCGTTAAAGTCAGGCTTTCCGGCGAACGGCCGAGGATCTGCGAACTCGGAAAGTTCAACATCAATCCTGTGCGGAAAGATATATGAGAAGAAGCTAGAGAGAGTATCCTCAATAGGAAACTTATCGATTTCAACATCGATATTAAGTGTAGGAAGTCCGTCGAAACAATGAAGGTCTTCGAATTTGGAGGTGTTGGAAGTAGGGAGGTGCGGAAGAGGGAGGCGGAGGAAATTGCCGGATGGAATTGGAGCGGAATTGAAGTAATCCGTGCTGAGAAATCGAGTTCGCATGTCCTGATTAAGGTTAGATTCTCGGAGAGAGAGAGAGAGAGTAATCAGATCAGTGAAGGAAGGTTTTGAAATGTAACGGA
>JACEIK010000128.1:23184-33772 GCA_018107945.1 Datura stramonium | reverse complement strand
ATATTTTTTAAAAAAAATTAATTATAAAATACTATTTTTAAAAATATCATTCAATTCATTTTCGGATTTAAAATGTGGCTGTGGAGAAGTCTTGGGTACCAATTATGCTGACCAGAAAGATGCCGCGGATGACGCATTTTGAGTGGAAATCCAGACAGAATGCATATACTTTTAGCTGTTAGGTCCTTCAATTTGTCATTTTTTCATGTATATGATCCCTGAGTTTTATGTGTTAAGGGTATGAATTTGCAGGAATTATCTACATCTTGAATTACAGTGGGCAAAAATTAGCACGCGTTTTCGAAATGTGGTGTGAAGTTATGATTTTAAATAAGTATTAGATATATGATTTGAGATTTTAAATAGTGATCTCAATATTTTTTAGATGTAAAATTATGACTATAAGTTTATATTTTGGTTAAAAAAATTTATTACTTTAAATTTTGAAAAAAAGATTCATGCTCATGTAAATAGATTGTTCATATCATGTGAAATGATTATATTAAAAAATAACTAATTGCTGTTATTATTGATTGAGCGGTATTTATAAAATTATATGTATTTAAAGTTTATAGTAGTAGATATTTATTTATAAAAAAATATGGAGATATGTAGTTTAATCAATATAATAATTTAGAATATCACAGATCTCTTGTTTATAAAAGCATGATTTCTCGTTTGATTAAATTATATAAGAAATTTTGAAAAATTAATAATTTTTATAATTTATTAGATTTTATATTTATTAAAAAATTTAAATTATATGTCTGAACAAAATTTTATTAGAAAGGCACTTAGTACAAATGATGTAAATATCACGGAATTTTCTAGACAACAAAAGGACAAGAGAAATATACCAGAATTTTCTAGACAACAAGGACAAGAGAGAGAAGGATAGTTGTTTTGGACCGAATGAATATTGGAGCAGATAGACACTTGATCTGGGCTCATTTGCAGATCGGATAAACATGTGATTTAGGCTCATTTATAACAGCACACAACATCATTTTTTCTATCTGTAAATAATTATTTTTGGTTTGTCTTTATCTTTTAGTTTGTTTTTACTTAGCAAATAAAATAGGGACTGGGGGATAGTCAGTTACAAGAAGATTCTTTTTTTAGTTGTATAAATTCATATACACTGTATAAAGAATAAGCAGATATACAGAGAAGAGAAATTTTTTTCAAAGTCTTCTTTCTATTTTGGCATAGTATCAGAGTAAGTTCTCTAAAGAACCTCAGTCTTCTCTACAAATATCATCTCATATTTTTTCACTCTTTTGTTCTTTTGAATATTTGAAGAACTGACAGACAACACTGATGTCGTTGTTACTGTTGCGCAAATAGCTCTTACTGAGCTTGTAGATGCTTCTCATTCATATTTCGTCTCACGCTCTAGTTCTCCAGAGATGCTCCTGGTTAACACTGTTTTTTATGGTAAAAGTTTTGCAGGATGAAAGCGTGAAGTGTTGATTGCTCTTACTGCTAAGAACAAAGCAGGTTTCATAGATGGCTCCTCCCTTGAACCAACTGCTGATTCAGATTTATACAAGACATGGTGGAGAGCTAATAACATGATAAGTTCTTGGCTCTTAAACTTTCTTTCGCATGAAATCTCTGAGAGTGTTGTCTACTCTACCGCTACTAAAGATCTTTGGAGTGAACTTGAGGGTAGATTTTTCCACAGCAGTGGAGCAAAGTTCTTTCAGCTGCAGAAAGAGCTAAGTGATTAAGTGCAAGGTGCTGCTGACATAGTGACCTACTACACCAAGCTCAAAATGCTTTGGGATGAGCTTGATAATATGAAAACCTCCATTCTTTGAACCTATGAAGCAGGAGTTAGAAATGTCAAAGAGTTGGATGAAAGATTAGTCAAATTTTTGATGGGCCTTTATGACAGTTATTATGGTGCCAGAGGCAATATACTAGTGATTTTACCTCTTTCTTATATTGCTAATGCATATTCTCTCTTGATGCAAGAAGAAAAACAAAGGAAAATGCATACTACTACCTATGTATACAGGTTAATCTGTCTCTTTTGCTGCGCTGAGATCATCAGGCAACGAAAAAATTTCAATGAATTCAGAGGAGAATATAAAAGGGACAGAGATCAGCTTTTAATGCAAACAAAAACACTGAGATCTGTGCTATTGTAAGAAGTCAGGTCATAGCGTTGACAAATGCAATAGAGTTCATGATTTTCCTGTAGATTTTAAATTCACAAATCAAAGAAAATTTCAAGTCACAGCTCAAGCAAACAATGCTCAAGAATAATGTGGTGATCAACAAGGGGGCCAAATCACTTTTAAAAAGGATCTTCTTGATTCTCTCACTCCAGAAACTGTGATACAACTGATGGGTCTTTTTCAACAAATTAAGAAGAGACAAGTTCCAAATAATTCTGAAGCCTTTACCAATGCTACCTGTGTTGGTATACCTAGTTTCTTTAACTCTCCTGCTTGTTTTATTATACTCAATTTTCACTCTTAAATTCTAGGCAATGGTGCTTCTGAACTTATGTACTTCAACAAAGTTTTCTTCTCTAATCTTAGACCCATGAAACAACCTAGAATAGTCAGGTTACCTAATTTTCAAAAGGTCAAAACTACACATTATTGCTCTGTTTTCATCTTTTATAATATGGTATTACAAGATGTTCTGTACATACAATGTTTCAAATAGTCTCTTATTTGTACAAAAGTTTTGTAAACAACTTAATCATGCTCTCCAATTTATTGCTGCCTCTTGTTTTCTACAAAGCTCTTCACTGAAGAGCTCTTTGCAGATTGGTAAGGAGAGAGATGGAGTTTACATCCTTCAATCAAGGCATCCTGGAGCCATTCCCAACAGTGATTTAAGTCTAGTAGTTCTCCTGTACCTAGGTAGTTTTCTATTCTTGTTTTGAAGTCCTATTTTAGATTTTTTGATTCAAATGTAAAAGAGAAGTTATGACATTATATATTGGGCCATAAGCCTTTGAGTAATATGAGAAATATATCAAGTGTTCCAATCTCTTCTTGTGCAGAATTTTCAGTTCCTTGTGATATCTATCTCACGGCAACTCATTCTAAGTTACCACTTCATTCAAGTTCTATTTCTACTAAATCTGTGTTTGAACTGATTCACATTGATACATGGGAACCTTATAATACTTCAACCTATGATGGTTTTAAGTACTTCCTTACCATTGTGAATGATTACAGTAGGGGCACTTTGACCTTCTTGTTAACTACTAAGTCTAATGTTTTTTTAATTTTAAAATCCTTCCTAGCCATAGTGAAAAGACAGTTTCATGTAAAAGTTAAGACCATCAGGTCTGATAATGCTTTTGAGTTGGGTATTGGAAATGTTCAGACATATTTTTTTCTCTCCCAAGGCATCATACATTAAACCATTTGTATTAAAAGTCCATAACAAAATAGTGTTGTAGAGAGAAAACACAAACATCTGTAAGAAACTTTCAGGGCTTTATTATTCCAATCCTATTTACTTATTTCATATTGGGGTGATTGCTTGTTGACAACAACTTACTTGATCAATAGTTTTCCTAGTAAGCGGTTGAATTTTAAAACTCCCTATGGGGTTTTTATATAACTCCAAACTAACTTATTCTCATCTAAGGTTGCTTATGCATTGTATCTACACCTACAACTCATAGAACTAAATTCCAACCTAAAGTCCTTCCTTGTGTATTTTTGGGATATCCTCGTTGTGAGAAAGGATACAAAGTTCTCAATCTCCAAACTCTTAAACCTTTTGTTTCTAGGGATGTTATTTTTTAGGAAAGATACTTCCCTTTCTTTTCAAATTAAGGGTACTATCTCTATTGTTTCTTTCATGCCTCCTTCTCATTTTTCAGAAGTTCCCCTTCTGCCGTCACCTCATATAGATCTCCATGATATTGACTTGCCTGAGACTAATACACCTATATCTACTCCCTAGTCTTCCTTTCCCACACCCTCTCCTCTTTTCACACCTTCTACCATCCGATCACTTCTCTCTGTTCTTACTGGTGACACTTTTTCTTTTTCAAGTCTTTCTACGTCTAATAAACACTTATTTAATTCATTATTCAATATCCAAGAACCTACTTCCTACACTTAGGTAGCTCACCATCCAGGTTGGCGGGAGGCAATGGTTGTATGATCATCTGCACAGGCAGGGCCGCTAAGCCAGGATACAGTTGGGTCGAGCACATGACCATTTCTTTGCGCTGGGGAGTTAGCAGGTCACGGGGCCTGGCAGGTAACATGTCAGGTACAGGTTAATTTTAGTTGTTTGAGTCGTGTGTGAGTCAGCAATATCTTGGTAGCTCTTGAATTGAATCAAACCTGGGACTTTGTAACCTTGCCTCAAGGTAAAGAGACTTTGCCCTGTAAATGGGTCTATAAAGTGAAACATCATTCAGATGGCAGTGTAAGGTGATTGAAAGCGCAACTTGTTGTGCGAGGAGATATTCAAAAGGAGAGGATGGATTTTACTGAGACTTTTAACTAGTGGTGAAACTGACTACAATAAGGTGCATCTTGGTCATTGCTGTCAAGAAAGGTTAGGGTATCTATTAGTTAGATGTTGATAATGCATTTTTACATGGGGATTCGAATGAAGACGTTTACATGAAATACCCACTGGTTTCACTCCAACCTCTCCTACACATGGTGTAAATTGAAAAAAAACCCTTTAAGGTCTTCGTCAAGCTTTCTGGCAGTAGTATTTCAAGTTGACCATTGCATTAAATTTTAAAGGGTTCACACATTCTTTAAATGATTATTCTTTATTTTTTTAAGAACTCTAATTCTTCTATTTTTAGAGTGGTTGTCTATGAGGATGATATATTATTAACAAGACATAATTTGGATAAATTACAAGCCCTTAAATCTTTTCTTGATGAAGAATTCAGAATCAAGGATCTAGGGACTTACATTTTTTCTTGGTATAGCGGTGTTGAGAGAAACTCATGGTTTAATTTTGTAGCAAAGGAAATTCACCATTGACCTCTTGGACGATTTCAACATGTTTAAAAAAACCTTTGTTTCCTGTCCTCTTGATCCCACGGTGAAGTTATTGGCTAATAAAATGTAACACCCGAATAATTTGAGCGATAAATTTATACTTTTGAGGCAGGACCAAGAGTACTTAATATGTTAAGAAGGAAATGTTTTTAGGTATTTGAATCAATCTATGATTGTATTTAAGATTAGACGTAGATCAAATGGTAGAACGAAATTTGGCAAAAGTTATCGTAAAATTTTCTTCTAGATTCTCTGAAATTTAGGTCAAATGTCTCAAAACTTTTCTCTCAATCTTTAAGGAGTTAGGGGGTGTATGACCTATCAAATTAAAGGTATATGAGTCTAGTTTGAAGCGCATTAAACCATTCGTCAATTCGACTTTGGAGTAGAGAAATATTTACATTTTCGCGAGACTACGCAAGTAGACATGTCAAAAATGGCTAAGGCGGTGGAAGACTATTTAAGTCCCTTTGCTCGGTGGGTTCGCATCCAATTCTCATTTCCGGAGATTTCCTCAACCAGAAATCTCCCTAGAGGTGTTTCAATATGTTCTTGATGGTTTTGCCCTTATGAAAGATAATCCAAGGTGGAATCGGAGGTCGAAAAGTCGGGAGCTTGGTGTAGTCCGTGATTTGGCGTTGTTTCCGGGTCATTTGGTGGTTGTCTCGTTATAGAAGCTTGATAAGACTTTTTCCTTTGATTTTTCTTAGTTATTGAGGTTGGGAGGTTGGGTATAGGTGTGTTAACGCCGATATTTATTGTATTGGAGTTTCTACCATCAAATTCTTAAGAATTTTGTCGATTAAGTTTCATTTGTGTTGCTTTTTGTTGAAGCTGTATTAGCTGCGTTTCTGGCAGCAACTTGGACTGCCTTTAGTCAATAGGTTCATGGTGTTGAAGGCTCGAGCTCAAATAGGCTTGAAGCTAAGGTATGTTAGGCTTGTCCCTCCCTTTGTTGGCATAATTTTCGTACCCGTTGTCGTCGGTGTTGTTGCACGTGTTGGCTATTTTGTGAAGCCTTGTGTTGTGTTGTTGTTGAATCTTTGTGCTATTGGTTATGTGGTATGAAGTGTGTATATGAGGTGATGGTTTGGTTGGTGACTCGGTTTTGAGTGCCGAGGGACGTAGTCGTGGTAATTGTGGGCTTAAGTTGAGGGTCGTGTGGTTAGACTCGTCGTTTTTGTGGCGGTTGTGGGCTGATTGTGTAAATAGGATTAAGTGATGATAATGTAAATAAATAAGGGTTTAGAATGGTTAGGATTGACGGTTGCGATGATCTTTTTATGGTACTTGAGTCGATGGCCGTGTCAGCCGTATCGGTGACACTTGGATGGCCGTGGTGGCGCTTGGGGTGGCGTGGTCGTGTCTTGTTGTTTAGTACTGGGAAGAGTAGTTTGTTGGATGCTAGTAAAGCCTGGGGTTACACTTGTTAGGATTGTGATCCTTAGCTTGATTAGTGGCTCGTCAGTGGACGGTAGATGTGGAAGAATAATATTGTATTGTGATAATCGGTTGGTGGGGTTCGAGAGCCGGTTGTGGGTTGTTTGAACATGTGTTGTTGTTGTTGATTGTGAATATTGTGATTGTGTGTGTTGAGGTTCTTGGAATTCGTGGATACCTAACGTTGAGAGTAGGTCCGGCCATAAGGTTTAGTTCAAGGGGTAGAATAATTGGGCTATAGTTGAGTTCAGTTTGCCCCCCATAGGGCCGTTTTGAGACATGCATGACCTATAGGGAGGTACATGCCTCCATAGTGCCGTATATGTCTATTCCGAGCCTTCCTAAGATCGTGATTGACTCTCCCGAATGAATGGAGCTCTGCTAACTATCCGCAGTTGAGAGAGGGTTCGGCAGTACTTGTGTGATGATGTTGACTAACTGGTGTTTACTTTTGATTTGCTTGGCATTATATTGTGATTGTTGCTTGTGTTATTTGTTACCTGATAGTAGTGGATGCTAGATGTCGGCTAGGTGTTATGCGTTATGTATTATTTATTGGACTAGCCGGGCGGGCTTATGGGGGCCAGGTAGGTTCTGTTTGTGTGCTTGCTTGTACTTTCCAGGCTTATGAAGGCCAGGTAGGTTCTGTGTATTTACTTAAGTTGAGTTTCTCCTCCTGCGATATCCGGTATATCTGTTGATCTCTAATCTAGGTCTTGTAATTGTTTTTGCGTTTCATATTCAGTACATTATTGTATTGATGCTCTAGTCAGGGTGTTGCATTTATGCCCGCACGTGATGGTGGACTGTTAGATCGAGTTCTTGGATGCTGCGTCGAGTTCCAGCTGAGTTGGTGCGCTTCAGGTCTTTCGGAGTCGCCAGATGTTTGAGCTAAGGGTAGTTCAGGGTCTTGTCCTGATTATTTGATTACTATTGTATTCATAGAGGTTTGTAGACGTCGCTATGGTGTTAGTATGTTGTTGAAGGCTAAATGGTCCTGATTGTATAATTGTTTTTCATTACGTGGCCTTGACAACCTATTGTGTATCTATTAGTTAGTCTGTGAGCCAACTTCCATTTTAGTCGACATCTGTCGTTTACTTTGATTTAGCTTGTGTTTGTAATGCTGAACCTCGTCGATTCTGGCTTGTTGTAGTTAGATTTTTACAGGATTCACTAGGCTAAGTGCGACACCGAATTTGGCGTGTGACATAAAAGGTGCTCCAATCTTTGATCCTACTCTATATCATCATCTATTGGGCAAGTTGAACTACATAACCCACAGAAGGCCAGATTTATTTTTCATCGTCCAGCATTTGAGTCAATTTATGCAAGATTCCCGCCAACCTCACCTTGAAGCAGCTCTCCGAGTGCTTCGTTATTTGCTCAAAAATCCCGACCTTGGTATTTTCATGTTTGCTTCTTCTTCATTGCAATTGCTGGCCTTTTATGACTCTAATTGGTGATCTTGCCTAGATTCACGAAGATTTAAATAAATTTTATAAATCTTAAATAAAATAAAAGATATTTGAAATTTATGACTAAACATCCAACATCCTAGTAGTTGGTTGATTTGACGAACAAGATTGCATTGGGAAAAAGGCTAATTAATTGCTATGCCTAGGCGTCTACACTTACGTCTGACTCATGCAATTAACACTTTTTTTTCCAAATTCGCCGTCAAAGTCCATCTGTACTAATTAGTTAACGCAACTCTGGTGATTTGTGATATTGCATTGTTTTTTTCCCTTCTTATCGCTAGCTAGCTTCAGTAATGTTACCCTAAATGCAGATTTAATTTTTTTAATATATTGATAATGATATAATTTAGCCTAATCTTGACAAAGAAACAATTAATAAAGATCAATTATCCAATCATTACCAGCAAAATGAACCTAAATTATAGGAATACCTGCCGATGGAAAAGATTCCACTTGAAATCACTCCTTGCATAATTGTGTTCAACAATGACATCACCGTTGATGTAGGAGCAATATTATCATGAGGAAGCACTACATCAGCGACAATAATCAATGCCGGAGCTATCTTATACAAATATTACACTATTTAATTAGATTATAATTTTAATTTTATATGTTGACCCCCTCTCCTTTTCTTTTTACTTGCCTACTTTTAAAAATAAATAAAATATTTTGATAACTTCTAATAAAATTTCTAACTCCAACACTAATAATAATTGAGCCCCAACAAATCTAAAACAGTAGAATAATAAGCTCATAAGCACTAGTTCTGGTCTTCTCTAAAAAAAAAAAGGAGTATACAAGTAAAACAAGAGAAGATACAAAAATTAAGGAGATGTGCTCCATAGCTCTCCAAAATAATGATCAAATCTCACATGATAGTGCATGCATGTGGGTTGTCATCACTGAAAAGAGAAGCAACTGCTTCATCTGATGCCACGGCAACAGAGTAAACTGCCGGAGTGTGGAAAAATGTGTGCACACTTGGCGCCGCGACGTTTCTGGAGGTGTCGTAGTAATGGCTAATGATGTGATTTGGGTACTGATAAAATGAAGCAAAATGCGAGTAGCCAACTGGATAGGGCCACGGCTCTGCCGCTTTCCCTGCTCTCTTTATTGCCTTTAGCACTTTCTTCTCGTCCAATCCGTACCCTCTTACCGTTACTTTCTGCGTCTCCATATCAATGTCTATAGCGTCTGCCCCTGATGAAATTAATGAGTAAGATGTACATGCATGTATTCAAACTTAAAGTCAATTCTAATGGAAATATGGGCTAGACCAACTAATTGTTCGAACCATATTGGTTTCTACTAGTAATTAATTTTTGGGCAGGGTACGTATTGGAGCCGGCATAATGGTGCTCTGTTCGTAACGTTTTAGGCATGCAAGGATGGAGCGAGATAGGGCCAAGTGTTCATTCAATCCTCTAATGATAGAAAAATAATGATTAAAATTATTTTATATATAACGGATGTTGAAACTATTTTGACTTTCTTGTGTATTTAGTTTTTCATATTTTAAATTTCTTAAAAATCATGGCTTCGCTGCTGGCTCTACGGACAGTTCAAGACTCATCGATTGAGAAGAGACTGTGCAAACAGAGTATTATTTAATTTATACCTAAAACCAACTTAATGCTATCCATATTACTCCTTAAATCTTAATAGGAGTACTGTTTTCTTCCAAATAATTTTCTAGTGAGGACTCATCGGTAACCCTTATCACTCTTTTTCTACAGAAAAGCAAAAACAACTTATCATCTCTTCTAGTTATACATACACTCTAAGTTAATGGTCTCTCTTTGTCTTCTCAAGTCATGTGGGGGTAAGACTATACGCACATCATCATTTTGAAATCTCAGTTATAAGATAACACTGAGGGTCCTTTGATATGTGAGATAAAAATAATAATTTTGAAATAAAATTTAAGATTAACTTTATTTCACCTTTGATTTGAGATATTAGCTCATTCAAAGATTATTTTATCACACTATTTTAACTAAAATAGTAGGATTGCTACTATATATAAAAAGTGAATAAAGTATCTTTATTTATCTCATCCTTGTATTGTTGTTCTAGTAATTATACGTACAGAAAGGGAACTCGTTTTTGGTCATGTTAGTGAGAAAATGTGACTGACCTTTAAGCTTGAGAAGAGCTTTTCTTAGCTTGGCAGCACATCCTTCACAATCCAAGTTTGGAACTCTTACCTCCACCATGATCTGCAACATATAAAACAACATTCTCATTCCCAAAATATTACTTCTACACACACAGAACAGAGAAGAAAAAAAGAAACTTACAGACATGTTGATTGAACAAAGTTGTTATTTCAATTCAACACTTCAGAGGAAGAGAGGCAGCTCTGTTGAAGTAGACCTTATATTATAGTCAGTCAACGGAACTCTGGCTCTCCTTAAATTTGTTTCAACTAGGAGTAGCTAGGTTCTGATCTTTTATATATATAGTACTATGTAATTAAAATTCAATTGTTACAAATAAGTCACCTAACACTAAATTTGTATTTATGAAGCTTTGGTGGACAGAAGCACTAATTACTGCTCCCTTCATCAAAACATTAGCATTGTCTGAATATTGCATTGGGTTTTGAAATTTGAAAGCTTATAGAGAGAGACAGAGACTTCACGCGTGGAC
>JACEIK010000128.1:1836-12043 GCA_018107945.1 Datura stramonium | reverse complement strand
CAGTTCCTAGATTTCAAAGTTTAAATATTAAAAAAAAAAATTATATGGCTAGTTTGCCTAGTGTGAATCTAATTATTTTAAGGGTAAAAAAGGCGAAATATATTTCGCTAAGGACCTTTGTGCTATAAATAATGTATTTTTTTACTTTTATTTAGTAAGGCTAAACACATACGGAAACACCTAAAGTTGACATGATTTTTTATTTAGACACCTAAACTTATGGGTGTTCTTATTGAGCACTTAGGGGCCATTTGGTTACTGATAACAATAAAGCTATTCAGGTACAAAATATTGCATAATTTTTACCATGTTTGGTAATATTTTCTTATCATGTATAAAATTTCACACATATAATATTATGTTTGATTAACAAATTAGAATCCCACATAATTAATTCAAGTATAAATTATGAGTCAATTTATGTATTATTTTATGCGGGATAGAAGGTGGAATAACTTATACCTGGATAATTAATACATGAATAAAAAGGTTAAATGATAAATTTACCCTTATCATTTTTTTAATTTAAAAATTCATTTCCTATAAAACAATCAGAACCTTTTCACTCTTCACCCATTTTCAAGATCTAACCATCGTTGTTCATCTTCTTAAAGGCATCAAACAGTAATCGATGATCGATCGAGAGAAAGAGAAGATTAAGAAAAGGAGTTACTTTTTATCTTCTTTCCATTCTTCAAAAGGCATATTTTTGCAGCCTTGTTGGCTGTTAAGAGAAGATTAAGAAAGGAGTTACTTTTAATGAAATTTTGTGCCGCAATAGCGGGTTCGATGCAATTAAGTCTGATAGTAGTTATCATTTTGGCTGTACAATACTAGCATATCAGTATAAAATAGTGATTTGGGTATACTCGAATTTGATGCCGGTTTTTTTTTGAATTTGCAACAAAGTTTGATGTGGGTTTTGTTTTGTTTGTTCAAAAATCTTTCTTTTCAATGGAAGAGGATTTATTGATTTCAGTTTCTTTAGTTTTGAAAACTGCAAGAAATGAGCATGTGTTTGAAATGTGTCACTTACCTTTGAAGATTCGATATCAATACCTGGTAGTTTATCAAATGTCAAAAAAATAATATTCTAGTACGACTACAATTAGTAGATAAGACTTGAAACTTATTTGTTCCATTGACCAACGGTGAAATTCATTTGTCCAGGAGAAGAGAACAAGAACTGAAATTTTATTGTGTAGCATGTAATGTATATTTCAATATATATATGCTTAGTTTGATAATGATTTTACCATTTTAAATGAAAAAAAGGTGTCTATGGATCCTCAAAAATTGCGCAATGTGAAATGTTTTATTATCCTTGAGGAGATTACGGTGCAATCATATATTGTCCATATTTGTCTTTTTATGATGATATACAACATGCATTTAAGAAGATGATTTATAAATAGACGGGTCATTCAATATTGCATGAATGCTAAAATTCTAAAAGTTTTATCTCATCTAAATGTTATTATTTGTGACAATGATATTGTATATATTGATAAGCTTAGGATAGACGGAAATGCCTTTCACATTTTAGATTCCTTAGCCAAGAATATTGGAGGGATGATCGATAGTAAAAATATGTTGAGTAGTAAAAAGTTAGCGATATTCTTAAATATTTTGACTCATCATGAGAAGAACAAGTCTCTCAAGATTGACTATATTAGATCGGGGTGGAGTGTAAGTCAGGCCTTTAAAGAATGTCTAAGAGTTATTCTCAAATTAACTCTATTATTACTTGTTAATCCTAATCTTGTGCTCGAAGATGATACTGATGATCTATGGAAATGGTTTAAGGTGGGTAAATTTCAATCTAAATTCACGTTACTATCAGAAAACTTAGAATATTATGATAAAAGTATTTTATTTTTAATTGTACTCTAGTATTTAGACTTGAATTTATTTTATATGGCTGTCTAGGTACATTGGATGGTACTTACATCCCCATCAGAATTGAATCTATATAAGTACCCATCAGAGTTGAATCTATATATAAGCCAAGGTACAGGATACGAGAAGGAGATATAGCAACTAATGTCCTGGGGGTTTGTGATAGAAATCTCAACTTCATTATGTAACCTGGCTAGGAAGGATCAACTGCTGATGGTCATATATTGTGAGATTCTATTGTACGAAAGAATAATTTGAAAGTACTTGAGAGTATGCTAAATGCACAAAAACTTACCTACTCCTATTACATAAAAAACAGAATAATATTTTAAAGTAATTACATCACTATTTATTATTTTTAGGCAATTACTATCTATGCAATGGAGAATATACAAATGAAAATGATTTTCTATCTCCCTACCGAGAATATAGATACCAGTTAAAGGATTGACAAGGTGATAATCCACCACCTCTGCTGAGAAGTACTCTTTAATTTAAAGCATGCCAGGGAAATATTATCGAAAGAGAATTTGATCTATTAAAAGGATGCTGGGAAATTCTTAGAAGTCTTTTGTGGTACTCGACTAAGGTTCATAATAGAATTATTAGTGTGTGGTTTGATAAACAACGTCATTCGAAGAGAGATGGAAGTTGACCCCTTAGATATGAAAATGAAATTCCACATGGAGCATCAACATGAACATGAAAATATTAGTACCATTGAAGCATCTGATGAGCGGATCACTTGGAAGGATGAATTAGCTCACTCTTTGTGGAATGAAAGATCTGAAAATTATTTTTTGAAATTTTAAACTAGGTTCTCATTTTTATTGTGCTTATGTACTTTTGGTTTTGATTTCTTATTCACCGTAAAATATAGTGGCTTTAGTTATTTTGTGAATACAAGTAGGTTTCTTTTTGTATGTCTAACATTATTTTTATGGAGACAAATAGTGAATTTTAATGTATATCTAAAAATATATTTTTGAATTTAAGTAGTGAAACTGTGTATATGTTGTACATTATTTATTTCCCTAGATATTTTAATTGAATTACAATTTTTTTTATTATAGTTAAAATAATTCAGTAGTAAATCATATATTTGTATTAATTGTGATTTTATTTATAATTTCACTGATTGAAATGGCTAGTTCCACAACAACAACATCTAGCATATCTCAAAAAAGGGCAAGAAAACCAACACCTTCATCTCAAAGGGTATAGACTCCAGAAGAGAAACTCACTCTTATAGATGGATTAAAAGAATTGTATCTTAATGGTTGGAGAGGAGATAATGAAACTTTTAGATATGGATATTTGATGGAATTGAAACACTACATGATTACTCGTCATCCTAATTGTGGATTGAAATCTCTACTACATGTTGATTCTAAAATAAGATCATGAAAAAAGAGTGATGCAATCATATCATTACTAAAGAGTTAAAGTGGTTTAGGATTCCAATATAGCGATGGAACTATCTTAGTTGACTATCCAAAAGCTTGGGATGACTTGATAAAGGTGATTTATATTTGTTTTAAATCATTAGTGAAATATGCTTGTTACTTGGTGAATAACATCTCTGTCATTAGAATATCGTATATTACTTCATGTATTTTCTTATTTTCTTGGATTGATCCGAATGCCAAATCAATAAAATTAAAAAAAAGACCATTGTTTGCTGATTGGGAAGAAATATTTGGTAAATATAGAGCTACTGGAGAGTTCGCCGAGGGGTCAGAAGATGTCGTTGAAGAAATAGAAAGAACTGAAGCTCAAGAAGTTGCTAATAACATGTCTCTGAAATTTTCTATTGTTGTGGTCGATGTAGATGATGTTTCAACCTTAGGAGAAGATCAAGCTTCTCAAAAGGAACTTAATGTATCAACTGGAGCAACACAAAATTCGTTAACTGCTCAAGATGACCCTAATATATCAACTGGAGCTACACAAAGTTCATACACAACTCAAAACGCTGGAACCCAATAAGATCAGAAACAAGGTAATAATTTTAAAGTATCATATTCTAAAGCCAATGAAAAAGGTAGATGCAAAATAAGAAAAATAACAATTGAGGATGAGAATGAAACTGTTCTTAAAGGTTTAGTGGAGGTGATGAAATAATTTACTGAAAATCATGAGAAGAGGATGACTGCTTTAATTGATAAGCTAAGGGAGCGTGACCCATCCAATATTCGTGAGAAGAACTTTTCTATTCTTAGATCCCCAGTATTTGAGTTATATAGATCAAACGAATGGTTTAAGGCTGCAATGGATATTACTAAAGATATAAAGAGGATGGAATTCTTTTTAAGCATCGGTGAAGTTGATAGTCACTCTTATGCTATGGATGATTATTAATGATAAGCTTTAAAGCTTTGAGTGGTTTTTGTGTAGCTACTTTATAAGGCTTGATCATAGTGACATTTTTTATTACCTAGTGCTAGTAGAATGCCCACAAATGTACATGTAACGTGGATGTTGTGGCCGTAAAGTAGATTATTTTTGTGTAACAAATGCAACATGAGAAGGTTCAACGTTAGTATTTTTGTAAGTAGCCATCTCAAATGCTCTTTAGATTGCTGGAAAGTCTCACAATTTTTTATCCTAGCAGGCTGTTCTCATGAATTTCTCTATTAGTTCGAGATTGCAAAGTTATTCTTGTGAATAAATTTTTTTGCTTTCTCTAAATTGCTTATGTTGTCAATGCATGATCTATTTCCAATGTTTATGCCTGTTTGTACTTCAATCTCATATCTGTTATGCGAAAGGCAGAGCCAACAATAATTAAAAATCATGAGATGAATCTTCCAACATATTTTGGAGATCCTCCCTAGATGTAAATTGTAATTTTGAATAGCTTTGGATCACAATGATTATATTGTATTAACAGCTAGGAGACTTTAGTCATGTATTGTGCAAACATACTATAACCTCTGGCTTGTTGTAGATAGTGATACTTGAGATGCTATTATGTGAATTGCATACGACGGTTAAGTTTCTACTTACTAAGAGTGACTTTATTTATTGATCAAGGTTTATTTTAGCACGACAAATACTCTTGACTAAGACAACATAAACTCTTGTTATAGCATGTATGTCTATATATAGGATTTTACAAGGAGCATATTCCATCGAATAATCACCGACACAGATCTTGTTTGGACAATTGTGAGATCAGTTGGAACTCGAAATAACGGAGTACATAAATGCCATAGTTTAAAATTGTTTGATCTCATCAAATACATTATAGTATCAAACAAGTCGGAACTTGGAATAGATGGGAGAGAGGGAGTATGTAATATATTTCCTGAAATTTTTAAAAGAGTACAGTTACATAACAACATAACAATGGAGTCCTAAAGAGTAGGAACTACTAAATTTGAATTTAAAAATATGAATTGATATTATCGTTTATTACGCCCCGCAAGTTGGTAGTGTCAACAACACCCAACTTGAAAAATATCTGGATAAAAGTGGTTTTGTGAGTATGTCAGCCACTTGACCAGCTGAGTGAAGGTGGTGAACTTCAATATCCTTGTTTTGAACTTGTTCACGAATAAAGTGAAAATCAATAACTACATGTTTCATTCTACTATGAAAAACTGGATTGACACAAATGTAAGTGGTGCTTATATTATCACAAAAAACCTGCAGAACTCCCTTAAGTGAAAGATGAAGTTTATGAAGAAGATTTGTGAGCCAGTTGGTTTCTACAATAGCAGTAGCTACAACTCTATACTCATCTTCTATAGAGGAATGAGATGTTGACCGTTGTTTCTTTGAGAACTTAGAAATTGGGGTGCTGCCCAGGAAAATAATATAGCCAAAGGTGGAAATACGATCATATTGATCACCAGCCCATTCCTAATCAGAGTAAACAACCAGACAAGAATATGGAGCTTTGGAAATCCGTATTCCATATTGGTAGGTCTGACAAATATACTAAGTAATCTCTTAACTGCTTTCCAATGAGATTTACGTAGATTGTGCATAAATAGAGAAAGTTTGTTAACTGTGAAGGCAATATTAGGACATGTAAAGGATAAATAGTGCAACTTTTCAATTACCCGCTGATAAAGTGTACCATCTGCTGGTGAATCTAGGGGTGTGTATCGGTCGATTTTCTTCGATTTTGAAGATTATCAGTTATCGATTTGTAGATACGCTAAACCATTAAAGAACCGTTAAGATACTGGTTAATCGGTTATTGGTCGTTATCATTTCAGTTATCTGGTTAACCATTATGATCTCATACGAAAATTTTCATAAGTCATAAGTACGTTTAGCTAGAAAAAAGTGGATGGAAAGAGAAAGAGCATATAGAATTAGCCCGACTAAAGAAATCAATTTTAATTTAGATTTGAATAATATCACCTTCACTTGTGATTGACACTCAAATCATCCTTTTGCTAGAATACTTTATACTGAAGGCTAAAATTATAATTTAATAAATTATTATCGGGTTATCGGTTCACCCGTTAAAAAAAGTTATCAAACTGATAATCGAACTAATAATCTAATAAATTGAGACAGTAAACTGATATCAAACCATTATATTAATAACCCGAATTATTAATCCAATGACCTAATTATCAGTTCGGGTTATTGGTTTAACCATTAATTTGCACAACCCTAAGTGAATCATTCACCAAAGCTGTCAAAATGGCAGCTGAAGTCATAGGTGTAGGAGCTCCTTTACTTCCTAGCATGCCAATATCATCTAAAAGATCCATAATATACTTGCGTTGGGACAAAATAATACCATTAGTGGAAGAGATAACCTCAACACTCAAAACATAATGTAGCTATTCGGGATCTTTCAGAGAGAAGCGATTGGAAAGACCATCTATTATATGACGAACTCCACCAATCTGATTTTCAGTGTTGATTATATCATCCACATAGATAAGAACATAAATAGTAAACCTAAAATTATGCAAAATAAATAAGGAAGAATCATACAAACTCAACAATTAGTAATAATTTTTTAGCTCAGTGTACCAAGCGCGGGGAGCTTTTTTCAGTCCATAGATCGGTTTGTTCAACTTGCAAACATGGATGGAGAGAATTCGATCTTCAAAACCTGGTGACTGTCTCATGTAAACTTCTTCCTCAAGACATCCTTGTAAGAAGGAATTATTGATATTAATTTGATAGATTGGCTAGTTGTACTGTGTTGCAATGGTAAGCACCAATCAAACAGTTACTGATTTGACTATTGAGCTGAAGGTGGAATGGTAGTCTAGACCTGGGCACTGGGTAAATCCATTTGTAATAAGCCGAGATTTATACTTGTCAATGGAACTATCAGATTTATGTTTTATATGAAACAACCACTTGCACTCAACCACATTCATCGAAGGAGCAACTGGAACCAAATCCCACGTTCGATGGCTAACAAGAGCATCAAATTTAGCTTGCATAGCTTCTCTCCAGTAAGGATGAGAACATGCTTGTTTGTACGTACAAAGAATAAAGGACGAGGGTTGAATATTAACATTAAACTGTTTGGGTTTGAGGCTATTTGTTTTGGATCGTGTGACCACATGATGAGTTGAAGTGGTCGCCACGGGTGAAGGACCAGATGGAGTCGAAGCAAGTGTGGGATGGGAAGAGTTATCATTGGGAGAGTGAGAAGGTAGGTTGGAGGGCAGTATAGTGGAAGGAAGTGGCATCAATGAGGTGCCTGGTTGTTGGCGATTTCAACATTGATAGGTGATTAATGGTACAGATAATGCGGGGCCTGAGTATTACCTGATGGTGCTGCAATTATAGTTGGCGATGAAGGAGAGGATAAATTTTGAGAATTACCTGATCCAGTGGAGACGCCTTATGATGGGGAAGTTGTTGAGTTGGGCAATGGAGAGTGCACGAGCAGAGCATCTAGCAGTTGATGACAAGAATCTGTACTTGACAATTTATTATTCACAGGTTGAACATCAAAAAGAATTTTCTAAGAGATATTATCGCTTCGTGCGATTTTTAGATTGGAAAAAATATTCTAAGAAGGACTAAGTGTTTTTTAAAAATAAAACATCACTTGATAAGTACATTGTATTTTTGACGGGATCAAAACATTGGTAGCAATAATATTTATTAAAAAATTTCTAAATATACACAGGGACTAGATCTCGGCTCTAACTTATTTTTGGCATAAGGTTTGAGCCACGGGTAACATAAACAACTAAAAATTCTAAGGGATTCATACTTTGAAGTCTGTTGAAATAAAACTCATAAGGGAATTTATTTTGTAAATTTGGAGTGGTTAGACGGTTTATGAGGTAGATTGCTTGGTGACATGCAAAACTCCAAAAATTTGAGGGCAGGGAGGCTTGATGAAATAAGGTTTTGGCAATCTCATTAACATGTCTGTGCCACTCTTTGGTGTGTGTATGGAGGTGTCACTAAGTGTTCAATACCATGACTTTTGAGATATGAGGATAAATCTTGAAGCTCACCTCCACCATTAGTGTAGAGAGACAAATTTGATTTGAAACCGATGCTCAAGTAAGGGATGTAAATTTCAGAACTTCCTTTTTTGATCTTTTAGTAAACAACCACATATATTTCAAGTGCTGGTTAAAAAATAAGACATAATATCTCTTGTTATCAATTGACAAAACAGGAGAGGGCCCCCATAAATCACTATTAAATATTTTGCAATGGTCATTGACTATGTAATGAATTGTCAGAAAAAGGTAACTTATGCATTTTATTAGAATAACACGAATTACAAATGGAAGTGGTTCTAGAATGTGAAACTGGAAGAGAAGACTAACGCAAAATCGTGTTTAAAGTATGACTATTAGGATGGACTAAACACCATTGACACATATGTAGAGGAACGATAATATTGCATTGAGGTGCATGATGTGCACTGTCCGATGGCCACTCATATAGTTCATCTCTATTTTGTCTGCGAAGTAGAGGCGCTCCCGTACTCAGATCCTTCACAAGATAAGAAAAAGAAAAAAAGTTCAATGGAGGTGTGGTTATCACAAGAAAATTGGGAAACATAAATAAGATTATTTTTTTATATCATGAAAGCATAAGGTATTGAGAAGCTTAAATTGCTGATTTGATGCACTTATGTTAGTATTACCGGTATGAGATATTGGAATGGTGTTACCATCTCCCATCGCTATCTCCTATGGACTCTGGTAGGTGTGCACTCTGTGACGTTTTGAGCATCAGAGGCCATATGATGAGTGGCGCCACTATCAATAATCCAAGGACCCTGTTGATTTGAAAAGCAAGCAACATTGTTTGCCTGGGCTTGTAGGTGATTGTGTGATTGGGATCTGCAGACTTTGGTAGAATGTCTAGGATGCTCACACAACTGACACTTCAGAATATTGTCATATCGCTTCTATTGGTTGCCTTTTTCTTTGAATAATGGTTGGGCACGCCTTGGCTGGTTGGTGTTGGGGGAATTTGCATTTGGACGCCTGTTAGATTTTTTTTCTTGGGGAGAATGTGTGTTTGTTTTATGTGCAATAGCAGCAATAGTTGGTGTTGATAGTTGCTTCTTTGCTTCTTCATTCTTTAGGAAAAGTTCATGATCAAGCAACTTTTTATAAAGTTCTGGATAAGAGATAGGAGAATCTCTTGCATGGACAACAACAGATATTTCACAAAGTTCAGGTCCAAGTCTAGTAAGAATTTTGACAATCAATTCATTATTGGAAACAGGAGCTCCACCAGTGGAAAGTTCATCACAGAAAGATCAAACTTGATGTAGATAATCAACGACTGGAAGGGTTTCTTTCGAGAGACGATCCAGGTGATCGCGCAAACTAAAAATACTTGTTTGCAATTTGTTGGCATATGCAGTGCGCAAAGCATCCCAAGCAGCCTTCGCAGTGGATGCAACAACAACTATAGCAGCAAGCGTAGGATCAACTGAGGCAAATATGACATTTTGAATTAGTTGATCTTGGCGATACTATGAAATAAATTTAGGATTTTCAACTTCTCAATTATTTTGAGCCACTGTGCAAGTAGGGGTAGGCGAGAACCATCAAGATGGCCATAAAGGTTGTGTCCACACATAAACATAAACACTTGTGCTTTCCAAAGGGAAAAATTATAGCTGCCAGTTAATTTGATTGGTAACTGGGTGACAGAATTAAACTGAACAATTATTGTGTTGACATCTGAATTAGTTACAATGAAGTTGGTGGACATTTTAATGGAAAGGGTGGGAGGGCTTATAGAACGAACAATTAAGCTTGTGAGGGTTGAGTATATATAGATTCTGTACAACTTCTACAATAAGGACATTTCTTAGTTACAATTATTGTAG